>PNEQ01094388.1:0-15763 GCA_003012365.1 Medauroidea extradentata | reverse complement strand
CTTGAAGTACAGAAAAGCATACGTGACATGGCACAACAGGCGGTAGGCAGTAGGTGGTTGGTGGTTGATTTTGGTGGTTGGTCCCAAAACAATTTAACTCGCAGTTGGTGGTTGGTGTTGGAGCGAGTACAAAATATTGAACTTTTTACCACCAACCGGCCAATCAGAGAGAGTGTTGCCACCAACTAGCGAATCCGAGTGTGTGTTGCTGTGTACTGCTACTGACCAATCAGGAAGTGTGTTGTAGATACCACCACAAAACATAACAACACATGTTTCGAAAAAAAAAAACAGTACCTTACTATGGCTGAAAAGACTGGTATTAACACAGGATTGTTAATTTGTGCGGTACGTCAGAGACCAGCCGTCTTTAACATAAAACACACGATGTACAAAAATAAATCCCTAAAAGCGAAAACATGGAAATCTATTACCGACATTGCGTGTACAACTGGTAAGCACAAACAGTGGTAGACTATTTTTTGTTTCAATCACATGTAAACAATACCAGATGTTAACATTCCCAAACATAAAAAATATACCATTTTACAGATTTACTTCCACCTGGTGTCTTGTTCGCAAAACAGTAATCTCGCTCTTGCCAACCGTCTATTTTGCCTTGGGATGTGTCGCACACAACCCACCAACACTAACGCCAATTGTGCCAGGGCCTTAAGACATATACATAGACACACGTACACAAAACAGTAAAATTATTTTATAAACCGAGTATTTCTTACATACAGTATGCGGCGTTTATTAATTCAGGTATTGTATTTACACCATTGTTATTATAGTAGGAACAACTTTATTGAAAATAAAGCAGAACAAGGAATTTATTTTAATGATACATTTTACATTTTCACGCGACGAAGATTAGTTACTACAAAACATTTATTTCATATAACCGCCATCTATAAATACAATCGTCGTTTAATACCACAATGTTTGAATTAAAGAATTTCGTTCGTCATAATGTATGTTGTTTTAATTGTCAGTTATGTCGTGCACAAAAAAATTAATTTAATATGTGACAAAATTTTACGCAAACACTTCAGTTTTCAAGAAACTAATGATACCGCTTGTGTTGTTACGGTGTCTACTTGACATCGGGTTACAGTCAACTTTTCTGTTTACGACGCATTATAATCCCGAGTAGAAAAATTAATGGACATATTTATAGTTTATTGGATGTTTACCTGGTATTTGTGTGCGATGTCATGAATTCACATGATTTAAGTTGTGAGCAGACATTGTAATGTTACGTGAATTTTAACAGCAACGTACCTTTGCCATCACAGACATACTTCAGTGTTCCCAGTTCAAGGCATATAGACAGTGTGTTGTTTGTTTGCGCTGTGACGTCGGCAGAGAGGGGAAATGGCGATGCAGCAGAGGAAGGGAATTTAGCAGTGTTGCTGGATAATGTCAGAGAAGCTTCTGGTCGTTTAAGTTCCAATCATTGGTGCGCAACGTGGTTTTCCAACATATTATATACGACTGGATCATTGCTGGGTTCGGCAGACAGACTTGGGGAATGATGCTGCTAGTTTAAGTTAAGTACTGGTAGGCCATAATGGCTATGATGTCAGGCGTTGTAGGTTGCTAGATGATATTATTAATTTGATTTTAAGAGATATTTAACTCTAATTTCTCTTGAAGCTTCCTAGTTATGCCTTTTGGTTGGCGTTAGGAAGTTAAAGTTTCTTACGTAGGGTTTGCTGCGCCTGTATCCATTACTGATTATGTTTCCAAGGAAATTAACTTAAAAATTAATAATAATGTTTGCAAGGAAATTAAATAAAATTTAATTGATCATAAAGTTTATGGTTTTCCCAAAGTTCAACAATTGTAGGTAGGGCAATGTTTGTGTGTGATTTCCTAAAATTTGAAGCAGACTGAAAATTACTTTGTTATGATTATTGATATAAACAACGTTGTATTTTAAATATTTATCGGGCTTTGCTATAAGTTATTATTACCAGCTGTATTGAATACTTATTGTATATCTAGTCATGCTTCGGCAGTCTTTGTACATGGTAAAATTTTTGAAATGTTGTTTGTATAGTATTTAAGTAAAGTATTCAGGATGAACGGAACGATAAATAAAAAGAACGTATATACATATTTTTTATATTTCAATCATTATTTAACTAACATATTTTGTTTAAAAAGCAAACTAGAAGGTTCCAGACACATATAAAAATTGTACACTTTGGTAAACACTCCCTGGGTTAGGTTATGGAAAACTAAAGATACAACCATGTGAGCTCTGATTAAGTCCAGTGTTTCTTATGTTGCTTTTCTGTCATCATAATTTTGCCACAGGAAGTTCTCAGTGGTCTCAGTGTAATTCATTGAATATACGGCTAATTGCCACATATTTGGAATTTGTTTAGCAAATATTTTCCTAGATTACTGTACATTATCTGTGACACAAGTTGTCAATAGCAAACATATAATAAATTTTTTTTGTAAGTACTATCCTTCTTTCAAAATAAAGACAATACTGATAGCAGAACAGTATTACTGTCTGTATTTCTTCATAGAGCAAAAAAAATATTTTCGTACAATTACCTACGATTTAACTTGATTTAAATTTTTTGCAAGTATATACGTGTGGCATCATTATTCATTTATTTGTACACTATGCTATTTTACCAGAAAAAAACATTCATTAAATTCACTACTCGTAAATTTTACACATTAATTTCCACTCATCATTACAAAAATGTAATAAAGTATGGAGATTATATACGAATAACAGTGGATGCTGCAACTTGTACCTTTTTCGGAACAAGTTTCCTCTGTACTGAAACTAGTACATTACGTCGGAGTTAAAAATATATATATAATTTAATTATCTGTTTACGATGACATTAAGCAATGCCGGAAAATACAGGAGAGAAAATATAGTGCCCTGAGAAAAAAAAATGAAGTTATAATTATTCAGAAAATCATAGTATCCAAGAGAAGCAATGTAATAGTTATATAGGTAAAGAAACAGGGATGCACTAAGAGGAGCAATAGAGAAAATATTGACGAAGAAACAGGAGTATCCTGATAAGAGCAATGGCGATTAATGCGGGGTGACAATAGTGACCGTAAGGAGCAATAAAAGAAAATACCTTCTAGAAAATAGAAGTATCCTGAACGAATGAAAATACAGACAAGGAAATAGGAGTGCCCTGAGTGGAGCAATGGAGAAAAATATGGGCGTGGGGACATGAGTGCCGCGATAAGAGGTATGCAGGAAAATACAGGCGAGGAAATAGTAGTAACTTGAGAGGAGCAATGGAAGATGATATGGGTGGGGGAACATGAGTGCAGCGATAGGAGGAATTCAGGAAAATACAGGCGAGAAAACAGTAGTAATACATGAGTGCCGCGATAGGAGGAATGCAGGAAAATACAGACGAGAAAACAGTAGTACTCTGAGAGGAGCAATGAAGGAAAATGTGGGCGTGGGGACATGTGTCCCGCGATAGGAGGAATGTAGGAAAATACATGCGAGAAAACAATAGTATCCTGAGAGGAGCAATGAAGGAAAATATGGGCATGGATACATTAGTGCCGCGATAGGAGGAATGGAAGAAAATACAGGCGAGAAAACAGTAGTACTCTGAGAGGAGCAATGAAGGAAAATGTGGGCGTGGAGACATGAGTGCCGCGATAGGAGGAATGCAGGAAAATACAAACAAGAAAACAGTAGTAAATCTGAGAGGAGCAATGGAGGATAATGTGGGCGTGGGGACATGTGTCCCGCGATAGGAGGAATGGAGGAAAATTCAGGCGAGAAAACAATAGTATCCTTAGAGGAGCAATGAAGGAAAATATGGGCATGGAGACATTAGTGCCGCGATAGGAGCAATGAAGGAAAATATGGGCATGGAGACATTAGTGTCGCGATAGGAGGAATGGAAGAAAATACAGGCGAGAAAACAGTAGTACTTTGAGAGGAGCAATGAAGGAAACTGTGGGCGTGGAGACATGAGTGCCGCGATAGGAGGAATGCAGGAAAATACAAACGAGAAAACAGTAGTAAATCTGAGAGGAGCAATGGAGGATAATGTGGGCGTGGGGACATGTGTCCCGCGATAGGAGGAATGGAGGAAAATTCAGGCGAGAAACAGAACTTACCTGGGTGAAGCAATTGAGGGCAATATGGGCGTGGTGGCATGAGTGCCGTGATAGGAGGAAATACAAACGTCGAAACAGGAGTGTCTTTAGTTAACATGCATCCTAAGGCAAGTGCCGCTATGACGAAAATTGGGGAAGACTTCTGCAATATTAGAACTCTCATTAATACGTTTATTATAAGGCAAGTGATCTGCCACCTACATCTTAATTATGAAGGACATTTATTTGTTATGCATTTCACTTTGAGTTTTGTCATCAAATATCGCATTAAACTGAGAACAATTTGTAACTTTTCTTAGTAGTAATATGCATGATTTTAAGTTTTTCACTCCACTCCCTATATATACTGTGTAACGAAAGTAACATGGTTTTGAATATTTGCGTCGAAGTGTGTGTATATACTGAGAAGGATATGTGCTCCAAAATCTCTTTAACACATTACGCGATCTGCAAACGTATTGAAGAGGGTATTTTAATAATAGTTTGTACCCTTCGTTTATTTACAGTCGCTGACGTTAGGATATACAATTAGCCTGTATGGGAACATGTGTCGCTTTCGAGGTCTGCATTTATGGAAGTGGTAAGAACAATACAGTCTGCGCAACTCTGGATATCCTGTATACTAGTACAAGTCACTGAACTGAAGCTCAAGGTGTTCCTCTTGCTAATACCATGCCTACATCGCGTATTGAGTGGTGATCATGCAATTTACGTCGTCATATTAATTATTAAGATATAGACCAAATCTCCATACATTTTCAGCTTCTGTGCCAAGAAATTTATACCGTAAAGTGGGAGTAACCTTGCCTAAATTTGAGGTTACTTTGCACTACATAATTTTCTTTTAAATGAATCTTTGCAGAATCTTCCAATTGTTGAAGAAATTCGCAATTCGTAGCTTTAATAATAAACAATACTTTAGGGTGACAATTGTCCTGGAATTCCAACACTGAACGAAATAAATCTGATGGTGCAATGTTATTTTTGGAGGTGCAAAGTATCCTCACTTTACGGTACCTGAAAATTACCACAATGTAGCCGTTTTTGCCATATTTACTTTGATAAAATAAGCTTCATATGACTAGAGGACCTAGAATGAAATACAAAAATGTCGCGCATTTTAAATGTTTCTTATAAGCAGAAATTATTCTCGTATTTTGAGGTGTTTTCGAATAAATGTTAAACTAAGCAAAGCTCTGCATGCTCACGGGACAGAGCAGATGGCTGGCATTTAAATGCGAGTAAACAACAGGTTATGTTGCCAGACAGCAATGACAATGCATTCAGACACACTTGACTGTAGTAGCAGTAGCCTTGATCTAAGGAAGAAGTTATACTACGAGGATATGTGGAGTCCTTACCGATCACTTTTCTCTCCACTGTCATCGTGCGTTGCTGTTAGTCTAAGGGCCTGTATTACCACCTCCTGATAAAACTGACTGATTACTATCTGCTGGTTAGGCTATCAGCTACTTATAATCAGCCATTGTGTATTACGACCTTTGGATAGTAACCGAATAACTATCAGGTAGTTATTCGGAGGTTCTTGGTTAATATTTTCATAAGTTGGTAATAAAAATGTAGCTAATTGTATACTTTTTAGTTGAAATTTGTTTCGTTGGGTTGTTGTGGTTTTAAGGTTTCGCGAATATTACAAATTGTCACTGTTTCTCATGTTTAATATTATCATTACGTAAATTATTGATTAAAATACATATATGAGACAAAATAATAGACCCAGATAAATTTAATTTTATAATTCACTCATGCAACAGTAAATATTGGTTAAAATAAAGTAGTTAAAAATTGTGATAATAATCGCTTCGAAAACAAAATAAATTAAAACATGAAACATTTAAGCTGAAATATCTACATAATTATTAACAATCTCATAATTTATACTACGTTTTCTGCAGACACCAAAGCTTATAGGTCTCCATTTTGTGAAGTGGGATCCTAACCTCAACTTCATGATTAACAAACATATACGACTCAATTTTGGTTTCAATTACACTTTTAACTTCTGGATAAGTACCTATCAGCAGGTCATAGTAGCTGATAGCCTATCCAGTGGATAGTTTATCGTATAAGCGATATCAGAGAGCCGTATTACACTTTTCTGGACTATCGTCTATATATGTTTTACCCAGAACTTTATCAGGAGGTGGTAATACAGGCCCCACGAAGAATAAATCCTATCAATCTATGCATGAGGTAGCCATTGCGGCGTTGCGCCTGTAACTAAGTGTACATACTCAAAGTGTTATTCTCAGTTAAAAAAAAAGAAAATTAACATATTTAAGTAAAATTAAAATAGTTAAAAATTGTCTTTGCAACAGTACTTAACAACCTTTTAAATAACATATCATGAGTACATGACCTTAATGTAATAATCAAACACTTCACTGAGTTTGGCTAAACCTTCTAGTTTGTTTGTTTAACTTGACGATGAATAAGCCCTAAATATAATAGTCTGTAAAATTGTACGAATTTTGAGAATGTGAAATAATCTATTTGAACACAGGGACACTAAGTAATATTTGGGGCAAGTTAATTTTATTAGAAATGTTTTCATTAATCTCTCAAGAACTGATCAGTATTCCTTGGAAATTAAATTGGTTCATTAAATATTTAGGGCCTGTTGTATTATCACCTCCTGATAAAACTGGCTGAGTTCTATCTGCTGTATAGGCTATCAGCTACTTATAGTCAGACACAGTGGCGAATTTAGAATGTCTTTAAGGGGGGGCACACAATATTATTCACTGTTACCCCACATAAGGGCGGGTGGTCCGGTGGTCCTCCCCCGGAAAAATTAGGATTTCGAGGATGCAAATTGGTGTTGTTTAAGCATTTTCAGAATATAAATATTGATTACATAGTTGGCAAAAATAAAGCTTTTAAAATTTTTTTTCCTAAATCTCTTTGCGGGATTTGGTACATTTATGTCCATATTTGCTATACATGCAATGCGACCTCCAGCAATACTGCAACCATTATTTCAGCCAGCTTGTCTTTAATTGTATAAGCATTTCTCAAGCAGTAACATATACAACGAATGAGAAGCTGCATCTTGAACAGAAAATAAAATCGTAGTTGAATTTCCCTTTTTGATTTATCGTATTTAATATTTCACATTTCTTACTTTGCTTATTTAATTATGTTTACAAATTTTCTTAAAAATATTTACAAGTTTTTGCTGACACACGCCCATACACACCAAGACAGATAAATTTACATTAAAAACTAAATAATTAACACATTTAAAAGAACTTGTTACAGCACACAGAAAGTTTCTGAGAAATGTTATAGGTAAGCATTATTTTTTGTTATTAAAAGCGTATCATTTTCTACACAGAGCTATTGTAAATAAAACATAAACTCAGTTCTCTTATACTGTTAGCAGGATTATTTTGGAAGTTTGTTAATTTATGCAACTAGCTGAAAAGGGCTACAAGCTATATTTGAAAGAAAAAAATGTGTTAAAAATAACATATATTACAGTAACATAATATTTTGAAAATGAAGAACAGCTTAATTTCAGACATTATAAACATTGCTTGACATCTATATACATTTACTAATCTACAGGTATGACAATTTCATCCTTCTTGGTTGCATTCTCGCAAACTTTTCAATGACATCTTCAGGTTTGACAACAATTTCACGGTGGTTGTTTAGCAACGCGAAACCATTCAGTCTATCTTCTATCATAGTTGATCTAAGATAGGTTTGAATCCTCTTCAATGTCGAAAAGGAACGTTCTGACGTTGCAGTAGTCACAGGAACAGTGGCTAAGATGATCAAAAGAGTCTTGATATTGGGGTAAAATTCAATGTTTGTTGACGTTATGGTTTCTAGTGCTGTAGATGGAGATTCGTCAACCGATTTTTTCAGCCACAACAAGTACCATGTCTTCAACTCACCTTCAAGCTGAACCAAACTTCCCGGCAAAACACACATGTAGCACTTGGCAACGTCCATTATTTTTGAATAGTTAAGCTGTTCACTGAGTTTAGGAATCAGCCCTTTCAAATTTCCTAAAAAGCTATTCTTCTCGGAAAATCGTTCTTAAAATTCATGAATCAAGTGATCAAGAAAGGCATAAAAACAGCTATTCTGAAGTATGCTTCGGGGTCTGATACATCTATCAAATTTACTCTGTAAATCTGCTTTTTGCTGAGTCTTGGGATAGTGATGTCATTTTGAATGTTTTTTGCAATTTCGGAAGATTTTTTAAAAACTTCACTAAACCCTTCATCGCTCCTCCCTTTTTTTCAGAGCATCTAGTGTTGCAGATATCATGTCGTCAGCTTGTCCTATATCAAAATTTACTGTCGGTAGTTGTCTTTAAAGTGGCAGTGTACATTTCAAAATGCTGACAGCACACTCCAAAGATAGTATGAACTGGAAATTTTTAATTGAATGGTAGAGACCATTGGCTTCTGTTAATACATCCCCATTAGATGCATCAATGGCGTCTTCCAGAAATGCTAAAACTGCAGGCTAAATTGCTTCAAATCTAATAAAAGCCTCACGATGTTCAATCCACCTTGTTTTGCACAATGTCAATAAGCCTTCTGTATTTAGATGGGGGCAGTGCTGTTTCACATTCCTAGCAAACATTTCAAGCCTTTTATGGAGAGTCTCGGATGAAATTGGTAGTTTGTTCAACAACATCCATCATGATTCGTATAGTAGGAACATCACAAGCTTTTACCAAGGCCAGATTAAGACAGTGACTGTAGCAGTGCACGTAAACAGCAAGAGGCTGAAGTTCGGAGATATATGCCTGACATCCTCTGAACTTCCCAGACATAGTAGATGCCCCGTCATACCCCTGCCCTCTTAGATTGCTTAAGCTCAATCCAGAATTTTTTAGTGTATTGACAATATTTCTACCAAGGGCTTCTCCTGTTAAGTCTACAACTTTGACAAACTGAATGAAATCTTACTTAACTGATTTTGTTTCCAAATCAACATACCTCACACTTATTGACATCTGTTCAGAATGACCTGCGTCTGTTGTTTCGTCTGCCAACACTGAAAACCAGTTGGCTTTCTTCACTTTTTCAATGACCTTTTCCAGTATTACATCCCCACAGCAATGAATAATATCGTTTTGTGTTACTGAACTTATAAAGGTAACGTTCTTTGGTGCACTTTTCAGATGATTTTCAAGGTCTACATCACCTGCATCAATTCGAAAATGCAGCAACGCCCTGAAGTTTCCTTCATTTACCTCGCACTCTTCATTACTTCTGTCAACTATGTTACCTTTTTCATTACGATGACTACGAAGTGATATATTTTGTTTCCCACAAAATATTATGGTTTTTACTATTGGCACCAATTTCCCCCGATTCTTGTCAATGTTCTTTTTCATAATAGTGTCAAGTTGAATGTCAACACTACTAACTTTGCCTTCATAAGTTTGACAGAAATGTTGTGCTTTCTGAAGGGAATCCAAATGGTAGTTTAAAGATGAATGGTATATGAAGTCAGATGTGGCATTTTTGTACTTATGTAGAGGTTTCTGTGATAGAGCACCCAGCTTTTGATCACCAACGCCACCCAACTCAGGACCAAACAAAACACACATTCGACAATATGCGCCATTATCTTTTTGACTAAAAGTAAGCCACGGATGTTTCGTTAGCCATTCTTTCCTAAATTTCCTGTTTTTTTTACCCTGCAAAACACTGGGAAATTCGAAATTTTCTGGTGGAGTCCATGGCTCTTTAATCATTTTATATTTGTCATCATTGGACATTTTAGACTTTGAGCATTGACTCACATAATTTCCAATGTCTCAACGTTTGGCCGGATTTTTGAAATGTGAAATTCCATTACAACTAGATGAATTACCTGCCTCTTTGAAGGAAGCATCATCCATTGTGGTGGTCGTGGAAGATTTGCTGGTTGCAATACTGGTTGTGGTCATTGTGATGGTAGCACTGGTAATGGTGGTGATACTGGAAGCACTGGTGGCCGTACCAGTTGTAGCAGCAGCAATGAAAGTCGAAGAACAGGGTTCATCTGTCAGAAAATGTTTCCATGACATTTTATTTCTTCAATAAGTATATAAGACTGATTGCACAGTCATGTGAGGTATGTTTTGAGATCAAAGTGAAATTGAACAAAAACTTGAGTAAAAACCTAAAAAAATATGGAAGAAAATACAAAATCGATTTCGTTTATAGAATTGATACAATTCACTTTTCATCAAAACCAAAAGTGCAGTTTGAAACATGATCTTAATGTCATAAAAATGTGTTCAAAGACAGTTAAAATGTATCTTTCAGACACGTGTTTGGTTGTTCCAAAGTACATAATCAGTGGTTTCCTCCTCAACAATATCAACAATATACAAATATCTATATCAGGTGATTCAAATTTAAATTTAATGCCGTCATTATAGATGTGCAGTATAGAGAAATGTATGATGCATTCTTAACGAATTCTTAATTTTTTCTCAGATTTCATTCTCTTTTAGTCTCTGCAATGAAAATTTCTCACAGTGGACTCAAAGCAACCTTATATTTTTCTCAATATGACTGTGCAATAGGCCCATAAGCTTCGTTTTACAATGTAAACACTCAAGAATAGGCTGTTCGGGAATTGGTAGTAGAGACTATGGGAGGTGATTTTTTGTAAAAAAAAATAAGTTGAAAAAAGAGAGGATGCATCATATATGGAGCCTTTGAAAAACGAATCTTTAAAAGTTAAGGGAAGGAATGCAGGCAACTTTGAAGGACTTTTTCAGATTCAAGCCTTCAAATAAGAACTATACTAACATGGTAATATATAGGGTACTTACCTCGACACAATGTGGCAGATGTTTCGATTAATGTATCCATTGTTGAAACTTTTGTTACACTTGCCGTTTCTGACTTTGTGCTGTTAGTCCTCTTTGAGGTGATGTCCTCTTTGAGGTGATCTGCTATAAAAACACAAAGCATAAAATCTTACGTAAATACAAAAATGAAAACAAATTGAAATATGCATTTTCACTGCTATGTTAATAACGGTAACAACATCATTTGTCAATGGTCATCATTATTCATGAAAACGAAATAGGTAACTGTTTTGACTAAACATATGAAATGAAAGTGACTAACCTGAATTTTCTTTCAGCTTTCCGAAGAATGACGTTATCTTCGTTGCTTTTCCGCCTCGCTCATTCTGAATTGAATTTGATCTCTTCATGTTTATTTCTTCGTCATATCAGTGTGTAAAATTTGCCTGTTTCGCAAGTCGAGACTTACTCGCGAGTCGCGGCTGTACTAGTCCACAGGCAAATGAGTACTCGAGTGTGGCAAATTTTCGCTGTGCGCTGTGCGTGTGGTGTTGCCGGGGGATGAAGCCGGCTGTCGAGGGAATGGGTGGACGGGCGGGGAGTGAGGGTGCAGCCGCTGTTCTCGCATGGCAGGTGGCCATGACTGATGACCACCTGTCAGGCGAGACAAGCGGCTGCACCGTCACTCCTTCAAGCAAAGCAGCAGCAATTTGAAGGGTTCTTGCATTACAGTCTCCTAGTATTTCTTACACTGAGTATGTTTTACTGTAGTGACTACTGCATTCTTCTTTCCAGCAAATACAATGCTTAACGAGTATATAATTGGAACTTTTTGCCAAACTATTGGTGGAAATTGTGTGGCCGTGAAGGGGCCAAGGGGGGGGGGGAGGTAGAACGTGACCCCTGTGCGCTCCCCTTAAATACGCCCCTGGTCAGACATTGTATATTACGACACCTAAATAGTAACTGGATAACTGTCAGGTAGATATTCGGAGGTACTGGGTTAGTATTTTTATAAGTTGATAGTATAAATGTAGCTAACTGTATACTTTTAAGGTGAAATTAGTTTTGTTGGGTTGTTGTAGTTAAAAGTTTCGCGAATATTATAAATTTTTACCGTTTCTCATGTTTAAGAACATCATTAAGTATATTTTTGATTAAAATATAGGTACAAAATACAATAATAGACGCAGATGAATTTAATTTTATAATTCACAATAAATACTTGTAAAAGTAAAGCGGACGGGGTGAGTTGCGTAATTGTATAGTCGTAACAAATGACACATATTTACATAACATTTTATTAAATTCCCGAACGTAAATCGGACATGTAGCTGTATCACTTTATTGAATAGCAAGTACTTTCCAAGCAATATGGCAATATTATTTTACAGTCGAGGTAGTTTAAAAATAGTATTAATAATCGGTTCGAAACCAAAATAATTCATTACGTAAACAATTTAAGCTTAAACATCTACCTAATTATTAAAATGTATACTACGTATTCTGCAGTCACCAAAACTTTTAATAGGTTTCCATTTTGTGAACTGGAATCCTAACCTCAACTTCATGATTAACAAACATATATGACGCCATTTTTCTTTCTCTTACACGTTTAACTTCTGGATAAGTACCTATCAGCCGGTCGTAGTAGCTGATAGCTTATTCAATTGATAGATTCTCGGATAAGCGATATCAGAGAGCCGTAATACACCTCTCTGGACTATCTTGTTGATAGGTTTCATCCAGAACTTTACATGGAGGTGGTAATACAGGCCTTTAGAAACTATCTGCGTTCACGTACAATAAAATATTACAAAATGCAGTATTCAATTTATTCCTGATAAAAAAAAATTGCTTTAATAATATACACACAATTAGTATACAAAACTCAAGTTAGCTTTATATGTAGTATACGTGTACCAAATTTGATGAAATTCCTGAAAATGTTTCATATGATCTGTCATATAATTTTAATATAATAATAATGGCTACCATTACAATACTAATAACACAAAATTAATGAAATACACAAAAGTGAAGTCAACTTTGCATTGTACTAAAAGTGTAGGTACCACATTTAATGAATTTCTGGAAAATTTTTCGTATGTTAGGTACTAGTGTGCAAAAATATATAACTGCTGTATTGAATGTATATCTCTAGGCATCTATTTATCTATGTTGTTGATGTGACATTCAAAAACTGTTATCTTGTGCTTTAACTTGTAGGTCAGTTTTTAGCTGTTTAAAGCCTTGCTTTAGTGAAATGTTTGATTCTATTACAATTTAATCAGCTAAAAAGGAAATGGAGAATTTTTTAAAACCTGAACGATTCAATACTGAGCCAAACTCCAAATGTGCTTCTCAGGAATGGGTGCACTGGTTTCGGACATTTGAAAATTTTATTGGAACATTTGAAAAATTTACAGACGAAGATAAGTTGAAAATTCTCATTAATTATGTTAGTCATACTGTCTTCAACATTATATCTGATTGTGTTACTTATGAGAAAGCTGTTGAAGTCTTACAAACTATATACATCAAATCTACAAATGAAGTATTCACTAGACACCAATTAGCTTCTAGGAAGCAAGAAACTGGTGAGTCAGTAGACCAATATTTGCAAAATCTTCAGTTATTATCTAGAGAGTGTAACTTTCGTGCAGTTAGTGCTAGTGAAAATAAAGACGACTTTATTCGAGATACTTTTATTAGCGGTCTTAAATCATGGTACGCCAACGTCTCTTAGAGAATAATGTACTAAAGCTAGAAGAGGCTGTTTGTCCAGCTCGATGTCTAGAATCAGCACAAAAACAGTCTCAGTTATACTCTACTCCTAGTATGTTCCTGAATGCTACCCATGACATTATTAGCAAAGAACAAGAGGCAGGTATGGAATCTTCTGAATCTTCAAAATCTAACACTGTATCAGTAGCTTCAACTCATCCAAGTAATTGTTATTTTTGTGGTTACAAAAAACATGTGCGTGAATTGTGTCCTGCCAAAAATTCTAATTGCAATAAATGTGGAAAAAAGGGCATTTTGCAAAAGTGTGCCAGAGTAAAAGCAACTATAGGAAATCTAAAGTTTCAACTATAGCCTCTGTACCACGTTTAGCAGCAGCAGCACCAAGTTGTCTGACAAAATCACTAGTTAAAGTACGTGTTAATGGAGTAGTCGCAGATGCCTTAATTGATACTGGAAGCTCAGAAACGTTTGTATGTAATGAATTAATCGGCAACTGTGGAGTAAAGATTTTTCCATCTGCTAGTCAAGTAGCAATGGCATCGCCAGCTTTACAATCCAAAGCAGTGGGTGACTGTTTTGTGAGTATAACTATGGAAGGACTCGACTATGAAAATATAAAGGTTGCTGTACTCCCAAATCTCTGTGCTGATGTCATAATAGGTCACGACATACTTTCACAGCATTCCTGGGTTGGTGTGAAATTTGGTGGAAACAAGCCACCACTAAAGATTTGCAGTTTAACTGCTGCGCTAGTGGAACCACCTTTTCTCTTTCAATATCTTACACCAAATTGTCGACCTATAGCAACGAAGTCTCGTAAATATTCCCCTGAAGAATCGAAATTCATAGCAGAAGAAGTAAAGAGACTTATTTCTGAAGGTATTATCGAGGAAAGTAATTCTCCTTGGCGAGCTCAGATACTGATAACAGAAACCGGACAATCAAAAAAGAGAATGATAATAGATTATTCTGAAACAATTAATCGATTTACACAGCTTGATGCGTATACCTTGCGAAAATAGAGGATATAGTTGCTTCAGTTTCTAAATACGATATTTTCAGTACTATTGATCTAAAAAGTGCATACCACCAAATACCAATTCGTGAAGATGTAAAATTGTACACTGCTTTTGAGGCAGAAGGCCGACTTTATCAGTTTAAAAGAATTCCGTTTGGTGTCACTAACGGTGTACCATGTTTTCAAGGGGTTATTAATGCAGTTATCCAAAGCGAGGGATTACAAGGCGTTTTTGCCTATTTAGATTATGTAACTGTTTGTGGAAAGTCACAGGAGGAACACGACAAGAACCTTGCAGCATTTATGAACTGCTGTGAAGACACACGGTTTAACTATTAACGAAAGGAAAAGTTGTTTTTCTCAGAAAAGCATAAAACTTCTAGGATATCTTATTAAGAATGGCACTATCAAACCTGATCCATCGAGACTTAAACCGTTGTTAGATATAACTGTTCCACAGAATATCAAGGAACTACGAAGGGTGGTAGGTATGTTTTCTCATTATGCTCGTTGGGTGGTTCGCTTTTCTGAAAATATCAAGGATCTAGTTAGATGTCAGTCGTTTCCTCTGCCTTCTCATGAAATGACAGCTTTTGAAAAATTGAAAACTGACATAGCAAAGTCTATAATAACTTCTATAGATGAAAATGAAGTCTTTGTAGCAGAAACAGATGCCTCTGATTTTGCCATCGCAGCTACACTTAGTCAATGTGGAAGACCGGTAGCATTTCATTCTAAACATTGCCTGGAATTGAACGAAAACATGCTATTGAAAAAGAGGCATGTGCAATAGTAGAGGCACTGAAGAAGTGGAGGCATTATCTAATGGATCGCCATTTCAAACTCATAACTTACCAATGGTCACTGTCGTTTATGTTTGATGCCAAGCATAGCTGCAAGATCAAGAATGACAAAATTCTTCGGTGGCGACTGGAGCTTTCATGCTACAGCTTTGATGTTGTGTACAGACCAGGAAAGGACAATACAGTAGCTGATACTCTCTCTCGAGTTTGTAGTTCAGTAAGAGATACTACCTTATTTGATTTACATCAGTCTCT
>PNEQ01094377.1:0-23281 GCA_003012365.1 Medauroidea extradentata | reverse complement strand
GTAAAGTCACACATACATTGTGTGTGTAAATTAACCTAATGTAGTGGTAAAATGATATTGACAGTTGGTGTAATTTTACACCGGCATAGATAGTGTAAAATTACCTGATGTAGGAGAGAAAATACACTTACATGTAATGTGAAGTTACACATACTATGTAATGGTAATTTTACTCAGCCAGATAGTAAAAATACACCTAAATATGTAGGTGTAAAAATACACCTACAGTAGTGGAGACGTTGCTGCCACCTACAGTAGTGTAAAATTACACTTTTTTTTTTTACAGTGTATGTTACACTACTTTCTACCAAAAATCACTAGCTCTACCTACAATAGCTGCAATAACATTCCAAAGTAAAATGATACAGGCCGCACAATACATCATGCACTTTGAATTGTAGTGAAGAAATGGGGCGTTTTCGAACCTATGTTGATATAATACTTTTGACATTTGGCCTTCTAACATTGAGAATTGTTCTTCAAAAATATTTTAACGCAGTCTTGCAGCATGCTGCAGTGACGGCTCGTGGGTTGTTGCCAGGTAGGTCTGCAGTTGATAAGAGCTATACAGGATTGTACGCTGGTTGACTCTACAGCCACTGACTCGCTGATGTGTAGGTGCCCCTTACTACTGAGTGGTCACAAAACATCTATTAGCCGGCAAATATTTCATGGTCATTGGTCTACGGCGCGTTCATCAAGAGTGTACAGTTCCGACTATCTGCGGCCCCACCTGGCAACAACCCACGAGCCGCCACGGGCATGTTGCACACCAAACTTTTATTCTGTGTGCTGTTACGGACGGTTGTTGGAGAGGGGAGGGAAGGGACTCACCGGCACTTGGGGTCGTCGAAGTGGCCCTTGCTGTAGACGACGCCGGTGAAGGGCGAGTCGAACTCGAGCGTGACGGCCATGCCCGCGTCAGAGCAGGAGACGTCGAGCCTCGAGATGTGTGCTCCATGCTCGTGGTGGTGCTCGTCCGCCGGCACCAGAGCGTTGCTGACGTCGCCCTGGCCTCTCCTCAGCTGGGCTGCGGCCAGCTGCAAGCACACACACACTTCAGTTACAACCCTGCTGTTCATGATGATGGGCATTATGGATATGTGTGATAGTAGGGGCTGTTTTTGTGGTGTTTGATGTTGATAGTGATTGTTGTGGTGTTGTGTTGATAATGACGTTGATGGTGGTTGTGATTTTTTCTATATGATGATGTTGACGGTGGTTGTTGTGTTCGTTTATGATGATCGTTGTAATGGTGTTTTTCTATGTTGATGGTAGTTGTAATGTTGTCAACGATGAATTTGATTTTAGTAATTTTTGTGAGGATGATCGATATTACAACAACAATAATAATGATGATGATAGTAATAATGTATTTATTTATCATTGTAATTCCCCCTAACAGAACAATGATTTTGGAGAATGCTTACACAGTAGAGAGGCCTATCTCTGTAAAGACATAACACACGTCAACGACAACACTTAAAAGTTCGTGGCCAATTGAATCGCAGATTATGCTCAGTTATGTATATGAAAGTGAAGTTTAGTCTGCTACCAAATGATAACGCGAATTTTACATACCTCGAGTAATGAGCAAGAAGATACTTTTGTTACTTTTGCGATAACATTTTACCTCGAATTTTACGACTAGTTGAATTTCAAGGCAATTCATATAAGTCTCACTTAAGTATGTGGGGAAGTTTTGGTTTGAGCCGATATGTCGCATAAATTAAGTAGCTAAGTAAGCAGGCTCTGATCAGTCGAATAAATTTAAAAGTCGAAGTATCAAGAAAACACTTGGTCAACAACCACAGGAAAATCGCAGACTTGAAGTACGACTTTCATGTCTAACGTTCGAGAAAAATATATCGCTTTTACCCAAAAATAATTTTTTTTGTAATAATTACACGTAATTGTTTTTTATTTGAGACCAACTAGTATTTCGTTAACTGATATGAACCGGGATTACTTTAAATATTTTTTTATGTCTGTATAAGTGAATTATAGCACATTAAATTATTTTTAGATAGTTACTTTAATTAAAGAATATCACATTGTTTGAAATATTTGCTATATTGGTTTTACTTTTAAATTGTTATGTTTTTCCCTTGGATTTACTGTTCTGTAAATTTAATTTACATTGTAAAGATTATAACAAGTAGGTACATAATTAATATTTAAACATAATTTTTAAATTTATATATTATTGCTTACAGGTTTCCTTTAAAAATAACAGAAATACGAAGAAATAGCGGCGTTGAAATTTTTCAGAGAAAAAAGTTTTGAACACCACTGCTGGAAATAACTACCAGATGGAATAAAATTCACTTCTCACCAGAATTCCTTACCGAAAACGAAGGTTCAGTTTCACCAAGAACAGGTAAGATACAAATTTATTTATTTGTTGACGCCCTTAGTTTCAAGATCATATGCTTACTAGACAAATGGAAAAATAATTTATAAAACACACCAACCCTTAGTTATTCCTGAAATTGACATTAGTCCGAAAATTCAGTATCTATTTAACTGGCTGCAATTTCTTTTCATGGAAAATACTGCGCCGTTATATTTACCACTTACGGCAGCCAGGCTAGGATTTTCGCATTCGAATTATTGTATAATTGTCCTATTTATAAAAATACAATTGAAAACGATTGGCTAGATATAATCACGAGTATATGGTTTACAAAGGATTCTTTTGGCAAATGGTTTCGTAGGGATATTTTTTTCTAAACTACGCGAACAAATGCTACAGAGTACTAGGCAGTACCGGGTAGAATAGATTGTCAGAAAGATAGCAGCTATCTCGAAAGGCAGCCAGCCGAAAAACACTCCATTGTTCCTTCTTTTCAACGGGCAGTTCGTGAGCAGCTACTACGTTTACGCAATCTCCCTCACCACAATTGTTTTACACAGGATGTCCCATATAATCGAACAAAACGAGTTGATTACTTTAGCAACTGAATATAACTTTTAAAATGCGAGTTCTGCTGGTTTGACAGAATATTCTATCTCACTGATGCACTAATAGCGGTCGACTGAATTATCTGAAAGAAATACTTCATTGGCTGCAGTAAATGCTTTAGGTATTGTATTACAAATGGCCAAACGCCCAAACCTTCAGAGCACACAAATATACTCGAGGCCTACTACATTTACTGACGTTTTCCAATTTCATCATATGGTCGATTGTTTACAAACTATACCAGAAACCATTAACACAGATTCTGAAGATATACGTACTGAAAATTGATTACTATACTTCATAGTTAATTTAACTTTGTTTTAATCTAAATAATGTGTTACTTGTGACAGTAATGCAAAAACGCCTCTGAATTATTAATATCGTAACCCTATGAAGTCTCGTAATAACAACAATGAATGCACTGTCCATTTTAATGCAATGGTTGTCTTCATTTCTAACGTCTATCTTTTGAGTCACATTTAAGTGTTTAAATTTAAAAAAATTACTCAAACTGAAGTAATTTAGTCTAAAGACGGTATGTTTGGAGAATTGTGGTTTTCACTTGTCCTCAATATTTTAGTGGATGTTTAGAATACTGTATGCAGTAGTTGAGATATGCGTGCCACTCTGATAGATCATTATCAAGTTTAATCAGTCTAGGTTGATCTCAGATGTTCAATTTCTCAAGATGTTTGTTACTGATACGATCGGATCGTCATCTACGTGTATCGTTTTTGACAATGACCGATTTGAGCATAATTATGAGGGGAAGCGTTTTATGTGTTAATCACAAGGTAATGATAGGTTTGTTGATACACATTATAGGGACACTTACTTAATTCGGAGTATTCACATGCCTAAGGAAGGTTGTTGAAGTTAATAACATAATGAAATAATCATTGCGCGGTAACAATTGAGTAACATCCACAGGTTACATTAGAAAGGTTTTAAGTTTTGAGGTTTCCACATGTGACGGATGGTTCTTCTGAAAGTTAATCATTGAAAGGTAATCATTTCTAATGGCTTGCTGTGCTTCATTTTGATAGTAATTGCTATGACGAAATTTTTAAAGAAGACATTCACGTATGTTTCGTACTAAAGAAGTATTTGGGACATACGCCATTACAGAGAAAACCAGATAATAAGCACAATCAAACAGACACTGTGTTTCATTTGTTTTCATTCGATTTTCTCAAGGAGTCTGTGTTTCTACAGTGTCGTCTAAATACTGTTTTTGTCGTTCGTTTGTTTTCTGTTTGTTGTTGTAGTTATTTTTTGTTCGTTGTTCCGTACTTGCTGACGGAATTCCTTTTGTGGAATAATCTGAGTTTTTTTCCCCTTGGTTTGTGTTTGGTGCTTGGGTGCTTGTTTGTGTGATTTTATTTTAATTGAATGAATAAATTCTCTTTTGGAATTGTATTTGTTTACCTCTGTCTGTTAATTGCAAACAAAGTCCTTTTGTTTGTGTGTATTCTTTGGTTTACTGTGACACACCGTTTGCTACAACGGCGGCGTACGTCTAAAATGCTTATTTAGTGTGAAACTTGCCCCCATTGCAAGAATCGTATGAAATAACATCATTTATATATGCGCTACCTGGCTGGTAATTATTTTAGGGAGCAACGTATCATTACGACTAATAAATTCTCGATACATCGCTCAGAGTAGGCCTATGTAATTGCTTGCATTAAAATACAAACATTTTATTAGCAGAAATTTCCTTTGTACAAAATAGTTTAAATGATCTTGTGAGAAGAAATAACTTTGCATGTAAACGACTGCGATAGTAATTTATGATAATCATTGGGGAATTACTCTGTATAGACTTTTATTACGGCTTTTTATACAACAAAACATATGCGAAATAACATTGAGCAATGATCTGGTGACATAACTTAATGCTAAAATGTAAATGTTTGGAGAGTTATTACAGCAAGGCAAAAATCGTTTGGTTAAAAACGAAATATTGTGTAAGAAGGCTCTGAACAAAATAATTTTGGGAATTCATAAATATATGATGAGCATTTTATAATGAAATGTTTTTTATCTTATTACTTTACCATCAAAAGATCAATACATTTTAAGCTGACCAATGTGAAGGAGCATTTTCTAACGAGAATATAACCAAGTTATTTGATTTGTAAACATCAAACAAATATGTGAATAAGTAAATAAAAACAATTTCATACAAGATGATTTAACAATTTTATCTTCTTTGTCAAGATTTGTGATTTTGTTAAAAGAAACCAAGCAAAGTGGCACAACAGTAACATGATGAACTCGAATTCGGGTGGATCCAGGTTCGATTCCCGGTTACGACGATCCTAATTTCTGATTTCCATGGTTTCCCGAAATAGTTCCAGGCGAATGATGGGATGGTTCCTTAACAAAGATCATGACCGACTCCCCTCCCAGTTCCTGTCATTGTACTAAGTTGTGTGTCGCCGGCTCTAATGTCCTCACTGTCGACGAGACGTAAAGCCCACTTACCTTAAGAGAAATAGAAAATAATTTAATTGTATATATTATCTCAATGACATTCTCAAAATTTTTATTTATTTTTTTCCGAGGTTACTTATAATATTAAATTTTCTCAAGTAATTAAATGTGGGATATTAGAGTTCAATTTCAGAGGTAACGTTAAAAATATTATTTCTAATGCATACCTCTGAAAAACAAAGTGCCGGATTTTCAAGAAAATTTCTAACAGAGTTTGAATTTGAGCAGACTTATTTTCAGAACAGCTAACTAAAGTCGTTAAAAACAACGAAAAACCAAGTGTAGTTAGAAAGGTTCCTTTAATTTATTAATGTATTGGACGAAGAAGAACAGAAATACAGTTGGAAACGTACCCATATTCTTTCATGTTATCTCGTATTATTACTATTAATACTATACGAAAATCACAATTTTATTCTTAAGTGTAATAAGTCCTCCCACGTATGCATTTTCAGGTAAATGTAAGTTTCAGCAATGTTTGTACTTGTAGCAAACTAGCTTCTAATTTCTAAGCTGTTGCCGGTGTAACTGAGTAACTGTTTTTGGCGGAATAACCTCATCTTAAATAAAAAAACTTATACTATGTTTTGTCTCTAGGTTAAAGTACCTTATAAAATTGCTTTTAAAAATGTTTGCATGTCTGCAAAGCGTTTCTTTCTAAAATAGTAGCCAAGGTAATTTCTCCAACAATGGAAGTAAACAAAGGGAAATATCTGTACGTTGCAAGGGAATATGTGTAAATAATTAGTTTCTAGAGTGTACAAATACAATTAGTGTAACGTACACCGCAAACAAATACATAGTGACTAATTTAACACGTGCTAGCCGAATAACACGGCGATCTGGGTTCGGTTCCCATGTTCGAATCGTTTTGGACGATTTCGTTGTTGGGCCGATCTTACCTGGGTTCTCCTCCTTTTCCTTCGCTCCTTCATTCCAACGCTGCTTCAGACTTAACCCTCTTTACATCAATTAGTTTGCGCTGTGTAAATATTCAAACCTTCACATGTAAAGCTACAGAAAATACTTCGAAAACTAGCGAGAGAGATAATGGTCAGCGCTTTTCAGCGAGGTCTTTAGTGCTGGTGAGGGATGACACGAGGTGTGTATGGAGCAGTACCGGAATGAAAGGGCGGGGGAAACGGAGAAGATTCCGAGAAAATCCGCCAGCCGGTGGCATCATCCGAAAAGATTCCCGCATGCCAAAATCTGATGACCGACTCTGCCGGGAATCGAATCCGGATCACCTTGGTGAAAGGCCAATAGTGAAACTAGTTATTATTAAGTTACTCTGTAAAGAAAACATAGTTTTTTTGCAGTGTACGTTGAAACTAACCAACCTTACTTTTCCTGTAACTCTTACAAAACAGATATGACGATGTGTTGGGAATTACTCGCAGCACTAGCGACTTTCTCTTGGTACGTCACAAAGCATTCCGAGACTGGATGGTTGTTGCAGCTCAATGACGTGTATAATTATGAGTTCTACTCAGACTCGAGGTACATGACTGCGACCACAGTGAAGTGTAAGCACGGGTATTACTGGAAGAGTGTGTAATTACAGCCAACCCCATAATGCACCAGCGTAGACGCCAAGTGTCTGGTTTGCCAAAACAAATGTCTCTTGCGTAAAACAGCTGGCTCAATTAAAGACTCGTTGGTTTCTCCGGATTCATCTTATTACTCCAGAAACTTTGCAATCAGGCAACTTTACGAAGCACATTTCATAACACCAGACACCTGTTAGACATTCATAAATAAGTTAATGAAATGGGGTCTGGTTACTACACATGGGGTGACGTGTATTTTCTAAAACATAATACTAAAACCACGTTGTTTAAGTAACATACACGTGTAAGATAACTTGGGCGAAGATGATAGTCATACAGATCTCGAAGCGTTTTGCTTATTATTATTTTCACTTTTTTAAAGAAACATGTAAATCATTTCTGACTTACACAAATGCACAACAAAAAAGTGAATGTCCAACGAAAATAGTATCCTATCGTAATAGTTATTGCACATTTCTTACAACATTATGGCTTTAAAATTCCTTTAAAAGTTGCATTGCATTTTTACCCGTATTACCACATATATGCATGATACAAAAGCATAGAAAACTGCATGGAAATGGCAGTTTCTCTAACAGACACCATACTGAAAAAATAACGGTTTATTATGGACAGAGAATAATTTAGGGGACTAAGAATTAGAAAGGCTTGATTTCATTGAGGGTCTACGAGTAACTATTCATATGTATATATATATATATATATATATATATATATATATATATATATATATATATAAATATTATAAAAAATAATTATATAAATCATAAATCGTTTGTTTATATATATATATATATATATATATATATATATATATATATATATATATATATATATATATAATTTAGAATATGCGTATACTTCTTACGCGTGCATATGTTAAATTAAACACATCACTGTCTCAAGTGAACTATCACATTAATTTAATACTGTATCGTAGGTTGCGTTGCTGTCATGCTGATAATGAATACCACAGCTCTAATTAAGCAATTTAAAGCTAGAAAACAAGTATACGTACACCTAGTTCATATGTACTTGTGAAGGTAGAATAATGTATACATTCATGCATATATACCCAGTATAATTATATGTACGCATATGTGTGTAGTACATATCATTAGGTCTATATGCATATAATAATTCATATTCATCATATTTTAGCCTTTGCTGAACAATGTTGTGAGAGTGAGTGAGAGATTTTGGTCAGCGCCTAACATCGAGGTATTTAGCGTTGGTGAGGGGTGAAATGAGGTGAGCATGGTGCAGCATCGATATGAAAGAGCAAGGGAAACGGGAGATTCCCGAGAAAACCCGTCGACCAACGGCATCGTTCGGCACGATTCCCACATTCGAAAATCCGGGGACTGACCCCACTGGGAATCGAACCCGGATCGCCTTGGTGGGAGGCGAATGATCTGACCAATTGACCAAACAATACTGTGTAACGAACTAGTTTTATAAAGGTCGATATCAACACTGCACTTGAGCTTTACTATAGGCGACCTTAATGTCCACAGGATGGCTTACCCTGTTAGAAATGGAACGCCTGCTACACCTCCCGAGAACAATGTAATCATTCCCGGTAGTTTTAATCCTAAGGTGGGCGACCAGAACATTCGAACACGCAACTATTCAATAAGCAGCGCTGATGATTTAAAAGGCGTTTTTATCGAGCGTGGCGGATCGGGGTTAACAGAGACAACAGTCGAAGTGTCGCAAGTATAGTCGCCTCCGAAGAACACGTGGGACGTAGCGACACCGAAGAGTGAAAACGACACCGCCTGGAAAATTACAGGGGCGGGCCGCCTCGACGTTGGCCTGGTTGCATATCCTCGCGTGCACAAGGCGCGGCGACCTCGCTCACACAATGCGCGCTCCATTAGGCTAGACTCAAGTCGCCAAGACGACACGCCCCTTATGCGCGTCTGCGACTACACGGCGCGTTACTTCTCCCTGGGTTCGACTACCCGCGTGGGCGTTCTCACTTCCCAGACACTGCCGTCTCTCGCCTCTGTGTACAGTCAGTTACACTGACTACCGCAATTTTCTGACAACTGGTGATCTGTCATTTCACAAATAAACTGCAATTGTTTTCATACAACAGTAATTACTGCATCAATTCTATCTTTTTAGTGGTATTAAAATGTTTAGTTTTCCGTACTCACTGTTGCATATAGAAGAGTACAATATTATAATGAGTGAAATTATGTTGTTCTATTCATGGTGAATTTCTCTCTTGTAAATTAATACAAGGTGAGATATTTCTAATGAAAAGATGGTCTTCATATATACAGCTTAAACATACTGAACTATTGTATCATATTATAGTTTAATTAAAATATGTAATTCTGAATAAGTGCGTTCGGTAGGTGGTAGAAAATGTCATCATTCTGATACTCGTAAATAATTTGGAACAAAAATTTATTATACTTTTCAAAATAATAATTTTTACAACAGTTATGTATACCGGTATAATGTTTTAGAATATTAATTCACAATACCCCTTTCTCTTTGGAATTTGCTTGGATAAAATAAATAACGCGTTTGTTACAGTATTTATGCAAATCTGAAATAATTAATACTCAGTATATAGCAATATAAACGTGAAGTAATTATTTAGAAAATTAAAAAAAAAAAAAAAGAACTCGTGAAGTGGAAAGTTTATCGTAGGGCAAACACATAATTACTCAGGTATCGGCAGATGTCTACGAGCGCCCAATACTGAAGTATGTGATCGCATTACCATGGGTTCTTTCTACATAACCCATTATTATTTTTATAGGCTTGCAATAGTTTCCAATCACGCCAGTGAGTTCCTAGTAAAATTCGCTAATGCAGTGTTTCAGCAATGCACTGTAGGTATGGGTAAAGCGTGTGGAAGTAAATTAAGGCCTAAATACTTTACAAAAGGCATGTTGTGCCTCGTACGACTGGGATACAATTATTTGATACAGTTAGACTTTCTAAAGACGAAATACAAAAGTTCAGTGTGTGTAGAACAGAATTATCAGTGCCTCGGTCAAATGGGAACACACGAATAACAATAAAAGAATGTCGGATACACAAGTACTATACTGAGACCTGCACTCAGTAAATTTTCGCAAGGTAATTCACTCAATCTAAGCCTGGGAAATTGGTAATACTTCAGTCTGTAAATGTATAAACTGTTGAAGCTGTTACTACCCACGTGTTTTAAAACTTCAATATGCATTTGATTGTTTCGTCAAAAGTAGTTCAGAAGTGCTACAGTGGATGTTTGGGAAAGATCTGTATTACATAAGCTTTCTCAATTGGACTATGTTATGCATGGCTAGACTATGTGCCAATCGTAACGTACGCACGAAATATTCTTTAGTTTTGAATCAGGTCTACACATAGGATTTTATCCACATACGCTTTTGTCAAAAGTGTTGAATTCATAGGAATAAAATACTTTTGTAAGACTATTTCGACTCTTAAAACGTTTTTGCAGGTTTTACCGAACCCTACGGTCTGGCGCATTGTTTACTGTAGCATAACATCGTGCTATTATACTTCGACGGGGTAAGTAAGCAAATGATATTTTACAGTGAGCACAGCCTTCAACCGGTCACTTAGATGGCCTTTGAACCGCAATTAAGCGTATTTGAAGTAAGTTTCTTATTTGTAGCCAAAATATGGTAACCTACAAAAAAAATCAATAAAAAATACGAAATTGTACTTTCAAAACAGCATGCATTTCATAACGGCATTTACGAAGTTCTTCAACAACGTCTCAAACGACATTTTTAAACTTCTGTGTCTCAGAATGGGATGTCTGGATACGATCGTGACTAAGTCAAAGACGTGCATTTGACTTTGCTGCATACTACCCTGTAAAAATTTAGTCACCGCTTGAAGTCATGTTCAGGCAAGTGACATAGGATAAGTCTGCCCGCTGGTTCGATGACCTGGCGTAGTGGCGACGAGACAATTGATAACAGTGCGAGAGTCACCCTTACAGCTCCCTTCCTTCCAGTTCTCTAAAGCTGGAATTTGCTCCAGGCAGGTGTGTGTGTTCAACCGTAACAGCCTGACATATTGCAGGTCACTGAACTTAAACTGTCAGTTGATAGTTGATGAATAAGTTCTTGCTTCTCTGGGTTCATTGAACTTATGCGTGTTATTGACTGTGCATCACTAACTTAGCTGTGATTCGAACTGAATAATAATGAGCTTCACTATATAAATCACTAGCTCCTCCTCACTATATTCTGTCGATTCGATACCCTGTCACTGGCGATACACTAATTAGTAACGCCGAATTGACGTTAAGTGTGCATGGTCGCGAAACCGTGCATATTCTGCAAACTTATTTTAATATTCAAATTGCTAAGTTTAGTCATGGCGCTCACTCCTCGACATGCAAAAAAATACTGCCCATGTTAATAAGTCGTGCGGAACAACATATTTTGAACTTATATACGTGGTCACTTACTGGTAAGCTGAAAGGCACCATTAGTGAAGCAACGAATTTTATGGCAGTATTTCAGGGCGTTGACTGAACCGTAATGAATAAATTAAAGGTGATCGTAACTTAATTATGGACTAGCCCCAGTAATTACACCGTTACGATACAAAAGTCAAACTACCGCCAATCCGATGCAAGAATCTATTGGAAAAATCAAT
The DNA here is from genome assembly GCA_003012365.1 of Medauroidea extradentata. Taxonomy (NCBI): domain Eukaryota; kingdom Metazoa; phylum Arthropoda; class Insecta; order Phasmatodea; family Phasmatidae; genus Medauroidea; species Medauroidea extradentata. Next base: position 11,599 of record PNEQ01094377.1, on the reverse strand, counting down.
GAAAAAAGTAACTTATGATTATCCATATTAGCATGACTTTAAAATAGTTCTTAAAAGGTGTGGGTGGGTCCGTTTCAAATACCCGACTCGTTAGCGAAGCGGAAGAAGCAGTACATTATTTCGTGCAGAGTTCATGGCCGGATGTTAACGTTCCATATAAGGCGATAACCTGTCGCATAGTTCAATGATAGAACAATTTTGACGAACTATTGGGTTTCTTATTAGTCGAACCTACGCAGTCTATGTAGCGTCTGAGACGCATGAAAGAAGCATTAATATGGTCAACCCTTATACAAAGCTTGCATAGGGCCCAGCTACTGACACGAGGTTTTTATTTTTTCGGTATTATATTATATGTTCTTTTATTTTGCAATAATTTATTTATGTGCATATGTAAAGGAGGAAAACTATACAAAATTTAAAATATCATAGTCATTAATATTCACGCTTTATGTAGCAGCATTTATGTACATGAAGCTATATCTTATTTCGTACGGGACCTCTAAAGTGAACCTTAATGCATGCATATGAAAGTCCACTCAAATATGAGTACTTAGATTTATAGTGGTGTATGTCAGTTAAAATAGTTTTCTCATAAACAATTCTTTGTAATCACAAGCATAATGCAGTGCAGTGTTACAATGCTCTTATGGTATCCAGGAACTCAGTTATTAGTGGAGAAATTTGTTAAGGTAAATTCTTTTGAAAAATGTGTATAACATGATAAACAACGTCACTACTAAATATTTATGACTTACACCACTATGAAACTGAACCCCTCATACTTTTCTGATAGTTACACTCCATGTCATTAACTAGTTATTAGTAGGTGTTGATTTGTACATGGCATTGTGTTAGCAAAAATATTTTTTTTTTATTTAAACACAAGTGAACACGACAAACATAATTAACTGTTAAAGTTTTTTAAGAGCCACTGTGTGACGTCTGTGTCGCTGCACCTACAATATGTTTAAATAACTGTATTTATAACAGCGCAGTTATTCTCGAGATTCTTCTTTTATGATCGATGCACATGCGAGTTCATGACGAGCGTGTGGTCCCAAAAGAGGTGGCGCAACGGTTACACGTTGAAATCCCATACGGAAGGCACCAGGAATTATTCCCGTCTCTTGCCATCCTGATTTCGTGGATTCCGTGGTTTCCCGAAATCGTTCTACCGGCGAGTGCAGGGGTGTTTATTTGGCATTGTCCATGGCTGACTCCTGTACCAATTCCTGTCATTGTGCAAAGTTGTGTGTAACCGTCTCTAATGACCCCGCAGTCGACGAGACGTAACATTTAATAAAAAATTAAAAATAAACGAGTGTATAACCAAATACACTATAAACCAATACCAGCCAGTTCGTGTGTATCTGCAAGAACACTGACTGTATATCCATCTCAAGACAACACGTAACAGCACACTACGTTTTATTAATATCAGATTTGCGCGGCCAACATAATAGTGTGGAGAAAAGCTTTCTTCTCTTGACGAATAAGCAACTTTCATTGTCATTGTCACGACCGAAAATAAATGACTAAAACAAAAACATCAATTCACATAACATACAAACAAAATAATTTATGTTAACAGAAAAGTAATATCAGTAGTTAATTCAGTGGTTTCACCTCATATCGCTAAGTTATTTATCACGCACTTATCTGGATTATCAGTACAGAGCTGCCAGGTATTGGTCTATATATTACGGTATAACGACAAACAAATCACTTCGTTGTACGCAACTTACAGAACCTTGTTACAAACAATGGATATGTCATATCGCCTTATCTCTCACGAAAAACTGCCTTGTTCGGAAAATCTCGAGCAACATTTGTTGCAAGATCGGCATCTCGCGTACATGCAGCTTGCGTCGTCATATAGCTATCTAGCGCATGAAAGGTGAAGAAGTGTGTAACGCTGAAGTTATTAATTATATCCCAAAATAATTGAGTGTGTCTTCTACCATACGCTTTAAACGCATTGCAGTGTGTTCTTAAATACGCTTTTTTATTCACTTGGGACAAGGACGGAATGTCACTGTACGGACACCATGCTCATTAAATCACTGTTTCCGAGTCCTCCAACATAGTTAAAAATTGCCTCCACGGGCTTCAATATTTCAAAATATACTAGCCAGATGTATGATAAACTCGGATATAAATGTGCACTGAACGTTTCTACAGACGTTCCATCATTAAAATTATATGCTCACCACTTAAAGTTCCATAGTTAAAGTAGATCGGCGGAAATTTGGTTCAGTTGAGCGCTTGGATCGGCAAAGCGTTTTATGCGCGCTTCAAGATCTGCCTTATAGCTCCGTCTCCTATCGAGTACTGTTAATCTGAAGAAGGGGTTCTGGATCTCTTCAGGGTGGATAGACATCTACTTTCCGCAGGTACTCAATCAGGGATCGGCGTGAAAGTCCCAACCTTGTGCTAAGCCGATCACTGGTCGGACTCTGAGTAGTGGTGGTTCTGAACTCCTGCTTGGGAGGAGACTTACAGAGTGTGTCCTTCTATACTGGTAAGGTCCGCGTAGTAATAGGACACATTCACGAAGAGGTTTCGTAAAGTTTGAATAGCCTCGCCCTCAGCAAGGTAGTCATCTGCGGTTAAACCTGTGTGTGTTTCCGTTGCATGGTGAGTTGGTTTTTTCAACATGCCGCCGATTTGGAAAGAGCGTAATCTCCTAATGTCAGTGGTATTTAACTATCCTGTCAGCTTTATGCTTTGGTTGCACGGCCACGGTGAGCCCTGGCCGTATAGGACTGACTGGAGAGGACTGACGACCCTCCCAGCATGAAGATTGCAAGGTGTCTCCTGGTAAGCCTTCGGGATCAGGTACACGAGGGTAGTACTATCACACAGCGGCGGAAGTGATGCTAAACTCGATAAGCCTCTAAGGCGCAGGTAGACGGTGCCCTTATAAACGGTGACTTGGGATGAAAAGACAAAATTCTAGGATGTTCAAGTTAACATGTGGCCGATACAAGACTTTTTTTAGCTAGCCCTGTTTGATTGAATGTCAAAATTGATAGCCTGTTAAGTTAATGTTATTGGCTTATTTGATTTTATGTTTATAATTTTCTCATTACTCTGATAAGGAGCTTGCAACACATAATTAGTAACACAATCGACAATTTATTTCCATTTCAGTAATAACATAATTACAATACAGAACCGTTTCGTTTTAATTCCTATAATGGACGACTTGAAGTACACGCCCCCTGACGTCACTGCAGGGGAAAAGTACTGTGGGAAACAAAGCTTGTTTATAAACATGCTGATTTGTTAGTTGGTAATTGCAGAAAGCAAAAATGTTGCGCATTCATAGATTTGCACGCAAGGGTAAAAAATATTAGTTTCAATTTCATGGTTAAGATATGCAAACACATAAGATTAATGTTTACCTGAAAAAATGACGAATTCCAAACAAATAATCAATGTTCTTGACGTACATCTCATCCGGGACATGTGAAGCCAAATAGCTGAATGAAGGTTATGTTCGGCTGCGGTATCCATGGATGTAGGAATTGTTTCCCACACCTGACTGAAGCTCCGCCTCTTTTAAAGTCGTCCATTGTTGGTCCAGTAACGATTTCACAATAATTTGTCAAGGATATATAATATATTTGAAGCAATGCTTCTAAGGTTTATACAAAATTCAGTCCGTGAATTATAAGCATGTTTGTAGTTATTCCCTGAAAGAAGGCTTAAACTTTATTTTTCAGACTGTCGTTTCTATGAAAGTACCAACCTGATTCGTAAACTAAATCTATAACGTAGAAGTAATCCTTGAACTTTACGACTTCACGCCTGCCTCCGTAGTATAGTCAGCTGCCGGTCTACGGTAAGACAATTCTTGGTTTCGAATCCTTGCTCGGGTATGGCTGTTGTGTCACCTCACTTTACGTACATCAGCTCTTAAGACCTCTTGTTAACGGACCGTAAAACCCTCTCCCTTAACAACCCTAACAACATATTTTACAAAAATAAAATTACAGGGTTTCCTATATTCTGGTTTAAATTATTCATTAGTCGCGTATCTTGTAAACGATTAATTTGAAGAAGATAAAATACTCATTACCGTACACAGTCGTTCTATGTACAAACCTCGGTTGGCTTTTTTTTAAATTGAGGCATCTATCAGCCATATATAATAAAAATATTTTTATTTCGATTTTATATAGCGATAAATGAATTAAGTTTGTTGTTAAAACAACGTAATAATTTTACCTACGAAAGTATATTGGCGTATATTTTAATACATTGGTTAAAAATATATGTTTGCTATCAGGATTTAATTTTTATGTTTTCTAACGATCTGTGAACCTCTGGTACACGGTGAAATATTTCCAGAGAAGAAAAGGCAGCAACGAAGATACTGGGCGCAAATATAGTGCCTCTGTGGGAACAGACAGCGTTATTTTTGATGCAAGCACTGGTCTCTGCGGTATGGCTTGTCATTTATTTACTGTGACCAGCAGATAAAAAAGTGCGTCTCGAGAACTTCACTTAAAGTGGGCAGCTGGCCTTCTCATATCGCCAGCCCGCGGCCAGCTTATAGGACCTAGCGTATCGGCATCCAGGAATGCCGGAGACGAGGGTTTTCAAAGGCCACAGGTGCGTCACAAGGCCGTTGTAGCGTACGTCATATCCGCGTTATATCGATATGTGGCATGACTGGCGGAGAAGCGAGGACTTTTTTACTGCCCGCCTCGGGTTTAGCCCGGCATTATCGCTTCCTTCCCCTCCTGCCATCGACTCCGGCATGGCCAGTGTGCATCCTGATTAAGGGGGAGCGTTAGACAGTGTTATCGTATTTTCAGTTGTTAGGCCTTGACATTTATTCCAATTGTTTTATCAAAGTTTTCTCTTCGACAAAGAATAAGATATATTCTTGGTAAACTTGGCATAAACACAATGGAATCTTTCACTAATTTGTCATTAAGAATCATTCCAAAAATTATAGGTTAACGTTCAAGAATCCTCTAGCAATGAAACTGTATGACAAATTAATTAATAATTCCGTTACCATTTATGTCAAGATTACCAAGAATATACCCTATGCTTTGTCAAAGAGAAAATTTATATAATGCAATTGGAATAAATGTTGTGGCTCAAAAACTGAAAATACAGTAAAATTGTCTAACTCTCCCCCATAAGGGTGTTCAAGTGAGATACAATCATAATTTTACATCTTTATGAAATATCGTTAGTTTTGTAGACAGTACTTGTGAGTACATTTTACTCTTACGAAACAATTTTATCTCTCACAGCTTTCTCATAACGGCGTCAAAGTCAAAATTTGCTTGTTACGCTGCCATGCAAATAGTGAAAACTAATTGATATAGCCTACTTAAATGAATTAATTCTCAGTGAACTAACGTCCCATGAGCAGAACATTTTAAAACCTACTACGTAATATTTTGAATTGTTTAACAATTTCGCAAAAATACAGAAAAAATTGCAAATTCAACAATTGTTTTAAATATATAAATGTTCATGGGATATATCGTAAATGTTTTATTACGTAGCTCATGGCATGTTATTTCACCGTGAATTATTTCACTTACGTAAGTCAATTGGTTTTCACTATTTGCATGGCAGCAGAACATGCACATTTTGACTTTGACGCACCGTTATGAGAAAACAATGAGAGCTAAAATGGTTTTGTGAGAGGAAGCTGTACTCACAAGTATCGTCTACAAAACTAACACTATTTCATAGAAATATAAAGTTATGATTTTATCGCACTTGAACACCCTTAAGGCCGTCCGTCTAAGTAAACGTATGTTTGTGCGTTCGAGGCTTAGAAGTGTGGTAGTGATAAGGTCGAGACAACACGCGCTTCATGTCTCTCTTTGGCCTCTAGGCTCAAGTCACCGAACTGACGTGTAGGCTTCTCGCCGACAACTCACCTCTATGACACGTTCAGTGGTGTCCCAATAATTATTTACGTATTGATAAAGGAAAAGGTGTATTGTACATGCCCATACTGTTTAAAAGATTCTGCACCAATATTTACACACCTGAAAAATACCGCAGAAACTCCCATTTCCGTCATTTTCAGCCGCTAGTAAATGTGCTTTAGTAAGTAGTTGTCAACTTGAAATGGGTATACACTCGTGTAATGTTCTTTGAATGATACTCCTAAGAAAACATTGTTCATGTACTACGAGCAGTTTTAAAGTAATCTGCTAACAGCCGAAGTTGAGCACGATACTCGGCGACCTGGACAGACGACCACCTTAACAGGAGTCTCCAGGTAGCTATGTCTGTAAAATTAATGTTTGAAATATACGCATGTGTCCGTAAATAGCCGTTCTGGTAACATAGTTTCTCTCCAGACAAGGTAAAAAAACTACTATTTGTAGACGCGACTTTTTACTTTACTCCTATCGTATGTTATTAAAGGGTAAAAAAGTAAAAATGGATAAATATTGCGTTTTTAGCGTATGATTCCTCAGTCTCCTGAGGTGGCCGCTGTGGTCGACGGGTCAGACCTCTCGCCTCCCACCAAGGCGATCTGGGTTCGATTTCCGGCGAATTTTAGCGTGTGGGAATCGTACCGGACGATGTCGTTGGTTAGCGGGTTTTCTCGGAGATCTCCCTTTCCCCCGCCCTTTCATTGTGTCTCTCGTGCGCACTCCATTATACATTTGTTAGACAAAATGCAACCCGATTTCTTTAGCAATGAAAAGCATATATACTGTGTATACGTGCTCATCTTTCCATGTTCAGTTAGACATACCCTCTTCCACTGCGTTATTCTACCAACATAGACTTGTTATGGTAAAACTTTTTGATTTAAAGCTTGTGGACAGAAAACTTGCGAAATAATGATTAAGGAAATATCATTTTTATACATGTAGGTGTATAAACCGACAAATATGCATCCGTTTGGAGTGATTTAGGAAAACTCTGGAAATCTTAAATCAGTGTGGCCTGGACAGTAATCGAATCTGGTCCTTCCGAAGGCATGTCAGGCGTTGTCACACGGCACTACCTCGCCCTGAAGACACCGCCAGCTATTTGAAACGTTTCCAACTACACGAAATGAGTAAACCTGGCCTACTCCGTGATACTAAGGCTTCGAAATTCAGTAACATAAACATTAGCATTTTAACTGTGATCTTATATGTGATACCTTGGTCACTTATTGCAGAAACTACATATGTCTGCTCTCTGTTGGTGACCTAGTGAACTCCGTGTTAGAACCTTCCCAGTTTCATGAAGCCTGAAACGTTTTTATTATCAATATATTAAGGAGTATGAAAAGATACGATGTCGAGCGGACGACTAGAATACTCCATCGTCAATAAAATCTGAACTACTTATCAAAATTCCATCAGACTTTTTTTTTTTTTTTTGCCGAGTAGACATTTTTTCAGCGGATTTTTATTTACACGGCACTATGCGGTAGTATGCTTTACTTTCGCGTAAAAAATCAGATAAATAAAAGCTTGAAACCACAAAATCTACAAACATGGAAAACTGTCATTTTATGATTTGTAATATGATAATATCTAGCCCTTTATAATAACCGAATTTCAAAAAGACTTCCGTTTTAATTTGAAAATAATTTTACTATCAGAAAATATCTGCGCAAAAGGTTTACTGATGTTAAAATTATAGAGTATTTTTTAAGTTCGGTTTTATAGAAGCCTAGATATCATCAAATTAAAAATTATAAAAATTACACTTTTCCATTTTTTTCATTTTGTGCTTTTGAGCCCTTATCTTTCTAAAAAACCAGTTTTTCATATTTTACTCGAAAGTAAAGAATAATACCGCGAAGTCCTATATAAGTAAACGTACGCAGATAAAATATCTACACGACAAAAAAATCTCATCGAATTTTGATGAGTAGTTAATATTTTATAGACGATTGATTATTACAGTCTTCCGCTCGACGTCGTACCTTACCATACCCCTGAAGGTATAAGCTATCTCTGTATATGGTCAATTCACCCTACACAGGTAAAGGAAAAATCCGTGTGTTCAAAGAATTGCTTACAACAATAAAATGTTCAATGCATACTCAAGCCCCATGTAATCGTTCACTGGTGTTTCTGCGACTAGGAGGAAATGGAAAATGGATGGGACTGGACTATACACATGACTGTGGATCTAGCGTGCTGTTCATTGAGCTTGCAAAATATTCATTTTCTTAGAAATCAAATACATTGCCAGTGTGTCACAATTTGGTAGAGGTAATTCTCCCCCTTCAAAAAAAATATTATGTAGAAGGGACTGGAAACATAGAATATAATTTTCATCTCTGATGACACGCCTTTCATATACGAAGAAAATTTATACCGCAGTTGGAAAAAATCTCGCAGTCGTATGGGTGGAGGATTTATGTTTGTGGACATCTTACGTAAACAGTGTAAGCGAGCGCGTGATTCGCTGTTTCGAGAGTGTGCCTCAGGTGGATGCTGGGACCTTGGAGTCATGTTCAGGCACGGCTTTCTCCCCACAAGCATCTCTTGTGTCTCTCTTGTCTCTCGCTGCCTTTTACAGGAGCCGCCATCACCTACGTGACTTCCAAAGATATATTACACTCTTCGATTGGCGGTTCGCGTGTCGATGTTTGTAAGACATGGAGATTCGCATTACAAGTGCACATGGTATGGGTTTAAAAAATAAAGAACTAAGCGTTAAGATTTAAGGCAACGGATTCATCTTTATGCCTGAAAGGAAGCAGATTTCACAAAACTGTTACATAGAAAATTTGGAAATTGTTTGTACTATGTAGCAAAATATTTTTCAAATCATACGTTTATATAGTTTTGTATGGCTATCGATGTAATTTAATTACCTCAAAGTAAATAATTAGTAAAAAATTAGGCTAACTATTTTCAACATTTCTATATAACGGTTTTGTGATATCTGCTCCTTTCAGGACTTGAAAAATAAAACTTACTAAAATAGCATAAATATGGACCCGTGACGTTAAGAGAACGTGATTTATAAAACAGCCCTAAAATTTCAACTTGAATCAACAGGTTCCTTCCTGGAAAACAATTTACAAAAACTAAAAATTAGTTACAGAAAACATCTTTCGGGAACTGCGTAAACAAACATTTGGCTAAAATGAAGCATTCTCTTCTGTTCATATTTTTCGCCACAAAAAAACTATATGAAAATACGACGTCAGAGGTTGTGCCCTAGAAATACTCCACGGAAATTTTTTTAACCTTTTTTTTTTGCATGTTGGCTCCAAGAAGCCTACAATTTTCAATGAATGCGTTTAACATTGAATTATGCACCGCTCCCTCTTACGCGCTGCGTTGAGGACCTTCCTCTTCGCCTGGTGTGAATGGTTTGGTAAAGCTCGCGTGCGCACGGACGCGCCTTTCACCTGGTCAAGGGTGTTCGGAAGAGGTTAGGTGCGGTGAAGATGATAGGGGAGGGGTGGGGGAGGCACAGAGAGATGCCAGCGCACAGACGAGACACTGTTACGCAACGGACAAGTTTTTTTACTCTGACGGAGGCTGGAGGGGAAGCGGTCCAGCTACAGCTGTCCGGCCGGAGACGACTTTGAAATGGTGGAGGGGGAAGAGGGGAGGGACAGTATCTTAAGAGTACTGGATAAATATCCTCGTTTTCTTATACCTTAAGGGCGATCATGTTTTAAAAATATGCTACATATGTACATCGCAATGTTAGTTCGTAGACATTACTATAGGTCGTTCAGAATAAACTGAGCATTAAAAATTCAACCTTTGAATAACTTCACTAGTCATTTCTGCATATAATGTAACATTAACAGTATAGTCCCCTTAATATTTGTATGGTTGGCAGCGAAATTACGCAATATAGTTCCGTGTATTTTTGTATTTAAATACAACAATACAAAGAAAAATCAACCGAAATCGATTGTATTTTATATAATTAATTTTCTTTTTTTTTTTATCAAACTACATATATAGGTTCCTACCGACTGCACAATTTATCTCACACGCGCAAACATAAAGTGACGCGTCCAGAGAGGTTACATATTTCCAGTCGTTGTGCGCGAAAAGATACGAATTGGCTGAAAATAGAACTTTAGCAGGGCTTTTTGGAGTGCTCACTTTATCCCGAACCGCCTATACAATTTCCACTAGTAACATTTTTTCATCTTCCATAGTCTTCCCATAGCGGCATGTAAAGTTCGAAGTTTTAATGTTACAGAAACATACAATCATCCAAAAACCAAGCCATGCCCGACAACTCGCTTCGGAAGTGAATTCTGTTTCCGGTTGGGTGGTGGCAGAAATTATTTTTACTGAAACTGCGAGTTGTTTTCTATTGGCTACAAAATAAGTTACATTACTGTGCGCACAGCCCAAATATTAAGCAGATTGAATATCATCACTAGCGTCAATTCTAGTTGTAAAAAGCTCAATAAACTGCTCAATCAATCACGGAAAAAGTTTTTTTTAATCTCAATCCGAATGTTGGCATATTAAACTCGTTCCGTGTAGCGATAAGGAAAATAGTTACGGAAATATCGCAAGTTACGGAAACTTGACAGCACTTACTAATTCCCCCAAGTAGTGTTATAATTGGTATCGTTAGGAAAACAGCCTTTTCTCTCACTAATTAGAACACTTTAATTACCTAAACACGTAACGACTCGTATAATTATATCATCCCAAATAAAACTGCGAATTTAGTTGTCGGTTCTCTTAATTGATGAACAATAGTATGAGTGCTTAATGCTGCCATGTTGACGAGGGAAAGTGGAATAGTTACTTTGCTTAAATTAAAAATTATCGTATTAATAAAGTGTTTACAATGACAATCCAATATCTAAACTAAGAACTGACTTCACCGTTTGTGACTTGCGCCTTGCTGTAGCTGTCTGCAAATATACAGAATCAAACATATTGGGGAAGAATTTTAAGGAAATTCTGACACACTGGATAAACACATTGTTAAGATAATACAGGTACATCTGAGTTTTTTCCATAGAGTTAATACGATTTCAGTTCTGTGGACAGAGTAAATCTCTTACAAAAGAAAAAAAATGAAAAAATAAAATAAAATAAAATAAAAATAATATATATATATATATAAGAAAGTCGTGTTAGTTACACTATTTATAACCCAAGAACGGCTGAACTGATTTAGCTGATAATTGGCGGGGAGTTAGCTTAGAACCAGGAGAAGGACATAGGATACTTTTTATCCCGTTCGACCGCGTTCCCGTGTGACGTCAAAAAGAATACAAGTCACTATAAAATGTGGTATAACAAAAACGAGTATGACACGGAATAACAAAACGCAAAAGACAGCTAAACATAATTTTGTCTATGGATAAGTATGTTTGAAAATTTGATAATTGTAAATTTTGTCAGAAATAAATAATCAGTAATAATCAGTAATTTGTATTCTCTTTGAATCATAATTGACAATGCCGCGACCAAGACGATCGAATCTTTCCCGACAAAGCATGTTCACGGGTAGGAAGACCATCTGCGTTGTTTGTTCTTGCGCCTGATAATAAAACAAATGAAGAGTGCAACCTATGCACCAAAATACATGAAAAATAAAGAATCATTAAAATACTTAATCCAAAATCTGCTTACTTATTGCCTCTAAGGCG
>PNEQ01094376.1:0-23282 GCA_003012365.1 Medauroidea extradentata | reverse complement strand
CCTACCTCACTCCTAATTTTGTCCTCTTCCTTCCCAACCAAACTTCTCAGCTCCTTTGGTGCTTCTACCGTCCCTTCAACTGACACGCCCTCAACGACTCTCTCCCACAGCATTTCCTGTATCCAATCCCCTATCTCACTGCTAACATCACCTACAGATTGCCTACTCTCCTTAACCAGACTTGCTTCAAGAATACTTGCTGCCTCTACAACCACTTTCCTCTCACCACCACATTCCTCACACCACCACCCCTTCTCCATCTCTGCCAATTCATCCAACTTCTCCTCTGAGACACCTGCACACCCCGCATGAAACCACTCGTCACACCCATCACACTGCACCCCTGCATCCGCCCGCCGCCACACCTTGCAACATCCCCTGCATTTGGTTTTCTTAACCACCATTTTTCCTACACCTATAATCCTAATAAATACTACTACACTGGTAATTAATATCCTAAACAAAATGCACAACTATAATAGTTTCTTACTCTATGATAAAATATTGAAAACTAAATCAACACTAATAGCTAATTTTCACCCAACCACACTAACTATACCAGCACTTGCCATGTGGTAGGGTGGAAAACAAATACAAACAAGCCGAAAACCTTCAAATCCTCTAAATTTATACACCAAAGTAACTAATAACTAAATACTAAATAACTAAATACTAACACCTCGCACGCCTACCTAACCTACAACTTACCCTACCACACCATCTGTTAATAATAATTCACAGAGAATAACAAATTGCAACTAACAAAATTAAGCAACTACCAATGTAAGTCACCAAAACTTAACTATAATACTACTTCTTACACCTAAGATTACATAAAGCACGTGGCGACTATTTGGCAAACCAAGACCACGCGAAAACTGACAAAATAGACAATAATATCGATATATTATAAAACTGCCACTTATACACTAAACACTCACTAAATATATATGCTAGCTCAATTAATTATAACTTTAATACTTATCAACCACGCAGCATCACGATAGCTTCTCCTACACGGCGGCCATCTTCCTTCCTCCGATCATCTTCCTTCCTACAGAAAATTGAAGACTCGCAGTTTGCATTTCACGTCAAACAGTTTAAGCCCTGGTAAAAAGCAGCTCAACGCAGACTCCCGAGACTGAATATGCCAGGTAAGAATTTGTTACATAAATAGTTTCCATTTTGTTCGCGTTACATTAAATTCCTCTGTTAGGCTTGGTTACTTGTTTCACTGAGGCGCACCACATGTTTATTACAGAGATGCCCCATTTTTTAATGTTTTGATGGTCGTGGCATACAATATTCTGTTCACATACTCTACAGTTTTCTGTACCACTGCCTCATGTCCCTACCCTACAATGTTTACTACCTCTGCCTTAATAATGCTCTTGCATTACCATTTCCTGTTCCCCTGCCCAAGATTTTTTGTTTCCTACCCAGTGATTTTCAGTGTTGCTACCCCAAATTTCTCCAACCTTGATTGCCTTGCCTACTGTCATATTTTCTTAAAATGAAGTTGTTACTATAAAATAACCTTTCGGTAAAGGGTTAAGCAACATATTAAGCTAGGCCTACTGTAAAAATGCTATAATTGTGAATTTTGCTATCCTATTTCTCAAACGCCATTCTGTACCTGTAATTACTGTCTTCTGCCCATGTGTAGTGCACATTGTGAAGTAACTTAAAACCTTATTTGTTAATGAAAAGTTACGGTATGTCAATTAGGCCTATCACAAGCCAATGTACGAGATTTCGTCGCAAATTGCCTAGGAAAGGCAAAAAACTATTCGACTAAACCGTAACGCAGTAAACGTGACAAAACATAATAATGGATTTATTTCAAAATAACTACAAAGTATATAAATGTATATTCAATTATTTATCAGATGCCCAATTTATTGTTTTTGTACCACGCTTCATTGAACATTCTAACGACAGAAACATGCATGTTTACTTTTAGGTTATGTAACCTCGTAACTATTTACACATACATAACTCCGAGTATGCGGTAAAATTATCTGTTAGGCTTTGTTCGTAACTTCCTTGTTTTAATTCTGAAAAATGCAAGAATTCCGTTCAATTTCTCTATTACTTGATTATTACAAACAAGGACAAAAATTGTATCACTCTTAGTATGGGCCCAGAGAGTTTCATTGGAACCAGCATCGTCGTAGGCTATGTCATCACACTAATTGTGTCTAGTTCAGTGCACATAGTAACTACGGTATTATCACTAGTGGCTTACAAGTTAATAGTAATGTGCAAATTTTTAGAAGAGTTAAGAGTTAAAAAATATGTGATATGACAAAACCAGTTTGTTATTGTAATGTATTTAGCCTTTTTTTGTTGTCATACATCGTGAGAGTGACAAAACATTTTTTAAAATTTTAAAGTCATACAGGTAGTACTTTTCAACTGTTAGGTATTTCGTAAATTGTGTCGAAAATATGCTTAAGTTTTACTAAGGGAGTAAAAAATGTAATCAATGCTGTTTTATACTCAGGCTCTAAGCTTAGTGGCATTTATTTGAATTCGAGGCGAAATCTCATTATTACCTTGCAACTAAATGTCTATGAACAAGCCCAGTCTGAACCAGCAGTTATTTAAATTATGTAGCGTGGGAAAATTAAATACTACTTGTCACAGTATTGTGATAGACCTCAATATGAATGTTTTTTGGGTTCCTAAAGGTGTTTAATTTAATCATTATATTTATTAAGTGCATATTTTGTACCAGTCTAGATCAATAGTAACAAAACTATTTGTGGTTACGTCTTTGCCATCTGGAAAATGTTTTAGTATAAGTATTAGTATGCAGTATTTTGTAATACAATAAGATATTGCTTATCTGACATAAACAGGCCATTAGAACACTGAAGATGTTAAGAAAAAATATATTAAATATCAAACTATGTCCTGTTTTACAGCAAAACAACAGATATTGGTCAGGAGTAACAAAAATTGAGGTCACACATGCTAACAATTAAGTTTGTCTTGCCAATTGAGATGTTGTTGTAGGTAGGGTCCGGTAATTTTCGCGAAAAGAATTTTGCCCTACTTTGTTTCAGTGCTTTACATGCACATCTGCAATTCTGCTTCATGGTTATTGGCAGCGTGTATGTGTGAAGAGCCGTATCTCATTTGACTGAGCCAATTACAAAAACTTTCCTGTAACACCACACGTCTGTGATTTGCCGGTAGAATCTCAAGGCTCGTAACAGTTAAATATCCAATCGCTGACCACGAAGCAGAACTGCAGATGTGCACGTAAGGCGCGGAAACAAAGTGAGGCAAAATTCTTTTCGCGAAAAACAAGGTTTCTAGTTATTATTCATTTGGCTGTACCAATCAGTACATGGATAACTGTGACACAACACGTCTGCGATTTGCGGGTTTAACCTCCAGACGTTGTATGTTACTGCTTTCAATCACTGACCACAAAGAAGAGATGCAGGTGTGCACGTACGCACTGAAACAAAGTGCTGCAAAAATCTTTTTGCGAAAACTACCGGACCCTAGTTATAAGGTGTATGATAATACAGAAGGTTGAGTAAATGAAAGTAAGGTAAACAACACTATATTTACTCTAATTATATCATTCAAAGAGATAGTGCAGTAAAACTCAATTATAGAGCGTATATTGGTGCCGATGCTATTTTATGCCTCTATTGTATAAATAAATGAATGGTCACACTTGGTATACTGCAGAATCAATTTCCTGTGATTAAGTATTACGTACTCCAACACAATTATTGTAATGGGCTTCTACTGTATTTATAATTTGTACGTTATGTATTGTTCTGCATTTTTCTGAAAAGCTGAAAAAGTCAGGGAATTTTTTAATCCTTGAGCGTTAGACATTCTTGTTATTGAATATTACTATTTATGAAAAGAGCAGTAAAGTATACACAATTAAATTTTTTAATCCTTTTAGGCTTATAATAATAACTTAACAAAACAAATAATTTTTTTCATTTTAATTTTTTAGGGTTATTACCTTTTTATTTTATTTTTTTTTTGTCTCGTGATCACCAATGGCATAATGACGTAAGAGGTTTCTGATGTTGTAAGTATTGGCGTCAATGTAGAAGACTCTGCTGAAATACAGGACAGTGCAACAGCGGTGGATTTTGAAGACACTATTTCAAGTAGCTCAGGTGAGAGTTCATTAATTTACTATTTAAAAAACATAAGAACACTCAAGGTTTCCAAAATTCATTTTGTGTAACTGAGTTTTTCTTCCAAATCGATAAGACCAAAGTACGACTGATTCCCCCCCCCCCCCACTACACCCATCCTACTTCTCTGTATTTATTTTTATTTTTCAAGTATACTGTAATGATAAAAATGGCATAAAATCATATTTATACATCTGACACAGATGTAGAAGTATTCTACATATTTATTACTACTGTATTTTCAGCAAAATGATACATTGTTATACATTTAAAAATATTGACTAAATAAAAATGGGGAAAAAATACGACAATGTTGTACATGAGCCTAACACACAGTGCACAATACAAAACATTTTAATACAAACCTCAAAGTAATTAGGACCTTTCAAGTTTGTATTAAAGAATTTTAGTTTTTCACTGATTCGGTACAAGTGACAGTTTTGTACTACCTAGTGTGGTACATATTAGGTTTTTGTGTACTTATTTTGGTGTTTACTTAAATTTAACAAATCGGTACTGTAACAGTTTATAAATCACTCAGGTTTTGGAATTAGAAAGTAAAGAAGACCACCCACAAATTAAAATAAAATACTGTTAAACCAGTGTTCAAAAGATCCCTCTGTAAGACGTTGCTCACCTCAGAGCCTTGGTAGGAGAATAATTTTATTTTACATTTTGAAATTTTGTTGGTGAGTCTCTTGTCACTGTCAAAACCTTCACGCCACCGCTGTGAATTTCTGTTCATTTCACTTCTTCGATGGTTGCTAAATAATTTTTGGCCTTTTTCTCTATCCTTAAAACTACGAAAAATGAGGTGTATTAAATTCCAAGGAACACTGGAAAACACGGAATCATTTCTTTTCCGTGTTTCAATTCATTGATAAATTTTAACAATATTGTAAATGTTTTGTCTCAAAGCGGTATCAGCAAATGTGCCTGATCACCACCTAAAAAATTTACTTTCTAAAACACTGACATTTCTTTCACAGCACTCTAAAGAAAATTCCCTACTGAAACACTAGAATTTTAATTTGAATGTTACTATGCATGTGTAATTTTATTATTTTAACAATTTTTGTTTTTGAAAAGCATTAGAACATTTTCAGTCCCGTTAAAAATGCTGTAGCCCTAATAGTTTGGCTAAGAATGTATCTATGTTAAAGAGAATATTTTTAAATGTCAGGTTTACCATTTAAATCATGAAAGTTTGCATGTTTTGTTTTATATTTAGTATTTATTTTCACCTGTGGAAAGGGTATTCAAACAATTTCATTGGTTGGCTAGAGGAACTTCCATTTCCCTGCACATTATAATTTTACATTAGTTTTATAAGTTTTATACCAACAGCAACACAAATAAATTAACACTTGTTGGTCTTCTTTCCTCTTGGTATAAAATGTAAACTAAAATTTTAACTTGGGTGGGTCTGCGAATCTGGGTTCTTCACGTTTCACCCAGACACAAGTGATTCTATGCAAAATCTTAAGAGATTTGAGTATTTTTTAGCACGCGCTAGTATTTATGATAGAAAACTTTAGTCACGTGTTTTAGTTAAGAAACAAGTATGAATGTGGTTAACACAATACCTTATTCTACTGTCTTTCAGTGGACAAATGAGAAAATCTTTGCATGTGTGAAAACAATAAAAGTTTACTTTGCGTGTAAAGAAAAACAAGTGATGTAATTATTTAGGTTTTACGCAGATTGTATTTTAGGCATAGCAGTCAATTAAAAAAATACTGTACATAATTTAACTAAGAAAATTTGTGAAGCCAAATTTATTTTGAAGCATGAAATCGCTTCCTTAGTCTTTGTTCCCCCTCGAATTCATTCAATGTACTAAAAATTTTTTCTATCAAAGCTTAACAGAGATTGAATGCAATTACGATAACAGTGAAGTAAATAAAAGACATGTAAAACAAACATTGGCACAACTCTAAACTGTTTGTAACGCCTCTTCTTTCACCATGAAAAAAATGTGCTGTTCAATTGAATCTAACGAAATTTTTTGAATATTTTATTTGGCTTAAAATTGAAGTGATAGTAAGATATGTTTTGTGTAGAAATGCGTTTCAAACACAACCGATAAAGAATTTGCATTACTGATTGTTATAGCTCGTAAAAGAAAAATAGATAAAGAGACCGCACAGAAGAAGCGAGTAGCTGACAGCCTGACATCTGAGCTTCACCACCTGGTTGCTGTACATCTGGGCTTCACCACTTGGTTGCTGTACATCTGGGCTTCACCGCCTAGTTGCTGTACATCTAGGTTTCACCGCCTGGTTACTGTACATTTGGGCTTCACCGTCTGGTTGCTGTATATCTGGGTTTCACCACCTGGTTGCTGTACATCTGGTCTTCACCGCCTGGTCGCTGTACATTTGGGCTTCACCGCCTGGTCGCTGTACATTTGGGTTTCACCGCCTGGTTGCTGTACATCTGGTCTTCACCACCTGGTCGCTGCACATTTGGGTATCACCGTCTGGTTGCTGTACATTTGGGCTTCACCGCCTGGTTGTTGTATATTTGGGCTTCACCGCCTGGTTGCTGTACATTTGGGCTTCACCGCCTGGTTGTTGTATATTTGGGCTTCACCGCCTGGTTGCCATACATCTGGGCTTCACCGCCTGGTCGCCGTACATCTGTGCTTCACCGCCTGGTCGCCGTACATCTGTGCTTCACCGCCTGGTCGCCTTACATCTGGACTTCACCGCCTGGTTGCTGTACATCTGGACTTCACCGCCTGGTTGCTGTACATTTGTGCTTCACTGCCTGGTTGCTGTACATCTGTGTTTCACCGCCTGGTCGCTGTACATCTGGACTTCACCGCCTGGTTGCTGTACAACTCGGCTTCACCACCTGGTCGCTAGGCTGATTAAAATCTTTGTCTTAGCAATGCTAGATTGTGCTGTTATTTAAGGCCATTAATTGAGTCACAGTGAGCACGTTGTTTCTCAGCTATCTTACTAGCTGACTTTTCCCCTCGTACTAATTATAATGTCTGCTGCCTTATGTATTCACAATTTTAACTTCCTGTGTTCAGGATATAATTTATGTTATTTTTAAGGCATTGTCAATAACATCTGTGTTTTCTACTAGCCTGTTTCTGTTTAAAAATTTTTTATGGTGAATATGTCTTATGGTGATTAAGTTGCAATAATTGGAGGCCTGATTGAGACTCAGATAGAGACGTTGGCTAGTAAATTTGAGGCATTAAGTGCAGAATTCAGCAATTTTGAGAGTACAGTTAATGAGTTTCATGCAGAGGTAAAGTATGAGATTGTGCAGGTAGCTGACCATGAGAAGGTTCTTCAGAAGTTTTCGACTGTAAATCACTAGTAGATAAAGTAGATCTAAAGGTAGAGGCGGTGCTAGAAGTACAGAAATTTCTAGAGGTTAAATTTATGGCTGATGGTGATTTTGAGGTTGGGGATATTGTTGGAGACGTTGGAAATTGTAATCATGCTGATAAAGGTGAAGTTAATCGAAGAACTGAGTGTGAAGGGGAGTTACTGAGTAAAGACTTTGATAGTAGGCCTAAAGGTAAACACATTGCATTTTGTAATTGGTGAGCAAGGAGGATAAGAAGAGAAATGGAAAAGGCCTTTTGTTGGGCAAGTGAGACATTTGTTTAGTCAGAGTGCAGTAGAGAATGTGAACAGTGAGGTGTGCAAGTGTGGCACAGAGATGCAGTAAAGTTCAAAGGTGTGGATGGACTAGAGGGGGAAAGTGATTGTAAGAGCGTTGACGAGAGGAAGGTGAAGGAACTGAGTGTGGTGAGACTGACAGTGAAATGAGGGATTGCAGAAGTGGTGCAGAGGTAAAGTTAAAATTAAAGATTATTGGCAAGATGTCACGAGATCATTGACAACATTTTGTGTAACTGTAGTATTGTTTGTAGATATTTTATTTTTTAGGGAAATTATTGTGTCCAGTCTGTTTGTTCATTGTCAGTTTACATGTTTTGGGTTAAGGAGCCATGTGATTATGGGCGCAGTAGAATTATTTTACTGCTTAGTGTTATTTTAGGAGTGTGGATTTTGTTTTTAATCCGTAACAGCTGATCATAGCTGGGTGTGAGGGAATCGTCAGGACAGACATTCCGCAACAGTGTGTTTGATTTTTTCTGCCTGCCCATATCTCACTTTGGAAACAACATAATTATACATTTCAACACGTAATTAATTTTTTGGCGTGCCGGCGTTGACCAATCAAAAGACATGCCATTTAAAAACATTAGACTTTATTTTGTAATTTAATGTATATTTATGTTTTATAAAGCAATATTATTATTTAAGTTGTGGTTTATGTGTATAAAGGTTGTAATTTGTCATTATATTTATCTTAGTTTTAGTTTGGTAACGTTTTTTCCTTAGATCGTTGGTTGGCCGCCAGGGGTGCTGTAGTGGTGAAGGGAGCGTGACTGTGTCAGTCAGCCATTCTGTTTTGGTCTTTTGAACTGTGAATATGTTCCGAGTGGTGGTGTGCTGTCGGCCAGCAGTTGTGTGTCATGGCAAGCATGGGGACCTTAAGTGGCGGCGCTTTACATTATTTTTTATGCAGTGACCAGGATGTGATTAAGCAAGGGTCGCAAATCATCCACAACATTACATTTCTGGTGCCATGACCAGGATTGTTGCCATATCACTACTTTTTTTTTGTGCCCTGACCAGGACGATGTGGGCACGCCACTACGTTACAATAAGAAGTAATCAATCACTGATACAGTTTCATTAGAATAATAGTAATAGCCACTTTACAAATAAATATCCCTTGTATTTTAATATCTCTAGCCAATGCTCACCAAGAATGGGAATTCTTCCGTAGAAGTAGCATGTCTTATGACAATAATGTGCTTGGAGTATTGTTCATGATAATGGATGATGCCAAACCAATATTGTATAGGATATGGATTTTTTTCCTCTCACTATTAACTTTTGCTAAAATTTTATTTCAAGTGAAAGAAGAACTAGCAAGCAAAATAATATATAAAATTGCTGTAATTTATTGTAAGATTACAATCTCTCATTTCTACTACTTTTCGTGTTATTATTTTTATGCCTAACAAGAGCACATGTTACAGATACGTCTTCCTGAATTAGCTTAAATTTTTAAAGACACATTAAAATTTTTTCAAAACAAAGAACTTATACCTGAAGCCATTTTTAAGGAAATTTTTGTCAGTTAACTATCTGAAATCATTAAATATTAATTTTAAAAAATTTACACAGTAAAACCTGATTTTAAGATAATTGTAAGACATGTTAGTGATATATCCTCTAATTTACGCTTCTAAAATAATTATATAAAAAATAGTAGAAATGTCAGATCTTGGCCTTAAATTTATTTACCTAAATTCTGTTTCTTCGCGTATCCTATTCAGTTAAACTGCAGCAAGTGTAGTTAAGATGCAATGTTGCAATTTTTTTATAACGTCGAAAATTGTTCTTTTAGAACAGCCAATTACGTACTTTTGGACCTTCCTTAATTTGTCAAACTTAACACAATATTTAAGCCCCTACCTACCAATTTTGCTTCTTTTTTAATGTTGTATTTTTCATGCAAAATTGTTAAATAATATCACACAGAATTAAATAAATAATACAACCAGCGCATTTATAAAGATAATTTAGTCCCGAAATCATTTACTGGGCACAACATATAGCTTGACACAAAAGGCATAACTAACTTTTGCAGGAGTAATGCTGGTATTAAGGTATGGGATAATGAAAACAGCTGACTATAGAGAGCCTCTATCTTATTTATTAAACTTTCAGTACAGAACATTACAGTCAGTATATGGGTTAAGAACCCTATATAGCTGGTGCATGATAATGTGTGTAGCATGTTTGTATAAATAAATATTTCTACTAGTACTTTATATATTTATCTACGAAAAAAAAAACAGTTCAAAAGTGGATCTTTCGAAGTAGGTATAGGGCAGGTGTGGTGTTCCTGGAGTCAGCAGTTTTGACGGGTTTGAGTGAGAGACCTTGAGGTGGTTAGGAATTGGTTTAGACCCTATCTGTTTGCAGAATATGGAGGTAGTGTCTACTTGGATGAGTCGATAGGTGGGTCAGTTAGTTGTCCCTCGGCTTCTGTGACTTAGTCTGTCATGTTGAGGATGACTGTTGTCCTGCAAGTACTGATTCTGTAAGTTCTTGTACATCTCTGTCTACATGTTTTTAAACAATATTTTCCCTTGAGATAACACTCTTTGAACATTGTTTTCTTTTAAAAGTTTTTGAGTAAACCTCAGCTGGCTTGGTTTGCATTTCCAGCACATGACCTAATAACATGCTCAAACAAGGACAGTGGCTGGTAACCGTATTGGAAAAGGAGTGAATTAGTGTCCGAGGGACGAACTAGAGTGTGAAGGGAAATTTTGAAGTTATTGTATTTTAAAGCCTGGTGGTTGTCTGGATTTTGTGACATACTGATGGGCTAATTCCCAGTGCCTCATTTCTTCACTATGGTGTTGAATAGAGAGTTTGTGAGAGGCTGTACGTGCAGCAGCTGGTTTATATTAAAGGTTTACGCTGGAACTGGCTATTGCTTGTTTGGTATCGGCCATGTTGCCTCTGTCTTAATGTGTTTGAAGTGAGGCCAACGTTTCATCATCGCACCGTGTGCACTGTAGTTGGTAAATACAGTTTTTTGACCAAATGCAAGTCAGTTACGTCTGGGGACAAAAACATATCTACCAAACTACAGTGCACTGTGGGATTCTGAATACGTTGGAATCACCACAAATACACTAAGAAGGGGGATGAATGGCCACAGAGCCAGTAAAAACAAGCAATAGCCAGTTCCAGCCTAAACCTGCAAGATAAACCAGTTGCTGCACATGCGGTCTCCCACAAACTCTTTTGATGCATGTTACAAACAACACCTGAATGTTGAGAACCTTTCAAACTTCAGACAATCGTGTAGGCGCTGGTAATTAGTTAATCAGTATACCATAAAATCCATTCAACCATCTGTCCTTAACATACAATAACTTCAAAATTTCCCACCACACCCTAGTTCGTCCCTCGGCCGCTAGGTGTGCTAGTTACCAACCATCGCTTACGATCTACCATGCTGCAATGTGCAATCACTCGCAGCCCGAGGAAGCTGGCCTAGCCAGCAAAACGTCACAATCGCGCTAAAAATGTGTTTTCCATATGTTTTTTGTGTTCTCCCACCTGTGAGTACTGATTCAATTAGTACTTGTATAAACGTTATTACAATAATCTTATAGCAGTAAATTACTGCGTTATCTTAACATTACTCTGTGGATGTAAACATAAGCATATGGCATTTTAGAAAGCAATAGTTTAATGCGTTACTGTTCAATGTTTATATCAAGCTAACTAATGTATGCCAGCCAAGGTACTGCAATTGAATACTATATTTTTATGTAGCATGTCTCAGATGTCAAGAACTACCACTTTAATGAATGTGTGATTTACATTAAGTATTGTTATTTGTATGTGGCTTCTTTATAGAGGCCAACGTTTAAATGTAACATGAGAATTAAGAGTTTAAAGTACAATACCTAATTTATTGGAGCAAGTGAAGGGAAATGTACTACTGTATGGAATATTGTATAGTAATAATTCTTAACATAACTTTAACAACTCTCTCTCTCTCTCTGTCTCTCTCTCTCTAAATATTTTTCATTTGTGAAATAAATGTTTCGGTTAGTTTCAAAATATTTTTATATAGAATATTACTACCAATTAATTGAAACTTATGTTCTCTGTTTGCTTTTGCAATGAATGTTTTTTTCTAGGAGAGATTTGTAAGAATGTGAAATAAAGGGATTTCATTTTCATCAGTAGTATTTTTTTTTTTTACCTGTATCATAAAATATGTGCTGTATGTTATTGTAAATAACCAGAATTATTTGATTTTCCCTTGATATGTATAACAGTATCTACGATATGAACTTCAGCAGCAATTTACTTATGGCTATGGGTTCCTATTTATGCTGTTTTAAAGAGTTTAATTTTTAAAATCCTGCAAGGGAGCTGCAACAAATCTGTTAGATATAAATGTTGAAAATTGTTTGTACTATGATGGCAAGTTTTTTCAGTGCATAAGTTTCAATAGATTTGGCTAAACATTATTTTCTTAATGTCAATAGTTAGCCAGAATCACTCAAACTTATGAAGAAAAAAAAAGTATCGTAGTACAAAAAATTTCCAACATTTCTATGTAACAGTTTTGTGATATGTTCTCTCTTTAGGATTTAAAAATTAAAACCTATCAAATAGCATATAAATAGGCCCATGGCATTAAAATGTGTTTTCGTAACATAGCTTTATTTTTTCATGGAAAATAAATTTTGAAATTCCCGCCATTAGTTTATGGAGACGCCATGTGGAGCGCTAGCATCGCGTAGTTTTTTCGTTAGTTCCACAGGTGACCACTGGGAGCGCTAGGTGCAACTACTAGCACGAAAAAAAAAAATCATTGAGTTGCTCATCTTTCAGTTAGCTATACACTCTTTGGCTACCATTAGTTCATGACCAGTCGCAAGGCGCCACAATCGCTAGGCGTACTCGGTCAAAGATGTTAACATAGGAGATACCAATCTAGTAACACCTTATTTTTTCTATGTGTAGGTCAATAAAAGGTGTAAACAACAAGATTGGTAAAACTAAAACTTAAATTTCTTTTGTGAAATTAATACAGTCAAGAACATTTGGTCCTCCGGGCCGGATAAGTTGATTCCGGCATAAAATGTGTATACCATACTGCTGTTCGTCAACACCACATACCTACGAATATGAACTCGTGATAATATCACACATTCGTGCCAGCTACAACATCTTTTGAAGGTTTTGTTATATGGAACATTACGACTATTTCATGTTGTCAGTCGTAAGGTTAGAATTACAACATTTCTCATCTTGTGTTAACTATTTTAAGTATATTTAAGAAAGTCAAAATGTCAACAAAAAAACAACTGCAAACTAAGCTGCATCTGGTAAAGTACAGAATTAAGAGGTTATTTACATTGGCAGAGCAAGCGGAAATTGATTCTAGACAAGCTGGTTTATTCTTAGCATATTGTACTGATTTGCAAAAGTTAAAATATGAGTTTGAGGAAAGTCATTTTCAACTCGCGTTACAAACAAATGATATAGAAATGAGCGAAAAGGAATTAGAAGATTTTGACAATGCATATTATAGAATACAAGAAGTATTGTCAAGGTTGTCTATTTCTGAAACGAAACGAAACAGTGAGGGTAATGTTACCGAAGGTGAAAGTAAAACAAAAAATTTGAAACTTCCCAAGTTACAGCTCCCTGTATACAAGGGGGCAGTTACAGAATGGACTAGTTTTTACGATCTCTTCACATCATTGGTTCACAACAACAGTTCCCTCTCGGCAATTGAAAAACATCAGTACCTGCTTACATCGTTGTCTGGAGAACCTTTCAACCTGATTAAGTCTCTTCCTCTGTCTGAAAATAATTATGAGCTGGCCTGGAAAATATTGACTGAACGATATCAGGATATAAGAGCAATCGCTACCATGCACTGGGAGAATTTAATGTGTCTCCCCAAGCTCAGTATCAGTGTTCCAGATAAATTAAGAAACCTAGTTGATGTACTCAAGGAGAATTTAGGAGCCCTGGCAGTTCTTTCTCTTCCGGTGAGTGAGTGGAGTTTTGTGCTGTTAAATATAATATTACTTAAATTGGATCAGGAGACCAGAAACTAATTTGAATTGTCTCATAAGTATGTAAAAATGCCTACATTTGAACAGCTACTAAACTTCCTTGAGTCACATTGCAAGGCCCTGCTACTAGCCACTGATAATACTTCAACTTCACTAAGTATGTGTTCCTCCAAAATTCGTGCAAAGTCTTTGCCACATCCAGATGTCAAAAATTAGTTTTTGGTAACCTCCAACAGAAATGTATGTACTGTGTGTAAAGGAGATCATGCAATATACAAATGTTCGGAATTCCTTGGATGGACACTCAACGAAAAATTAAGATCAGTGAGAAAAAAGAACATGTGCTTTAATTGTCTAGGTTTTCATCATGTTAAGCGTTGTTATTCAAGGAGAAAATGCTCCCACTGCCATAGAAGTCATCATACACTTCTTCATAATTATTTTTCTACACCCAGTTCTCCTAACGGTAGCTCATTACCTGTCTCTAATAATGATACTGTTGGGGAGGGTCATAATGAGAAACCTCTGATCGCAGTGGCATCCCGTGATTACAGTGTAAGTACTGTTGTATTGGGAACAGTTTTGGTTCGTGTCAAAGCTTCCAATGGTACATGTATGCAAATCCGTGCCTTGCTGGATTCAGGGTCTCAATCCTCATTTATTTCTGAAACTTGTGTAGAAAGGTTAGGCTTGTGTCGCCACAGTGCAAATGTTCCAGTTGTCGGACTTGCCCACTCTGTTGTCACTGCAAACAAGGGTGTTGTTTCTTTGATCTTGATACCATCTGTGAGAAGTGAGCCACAAATTGTAACCAACACTCTAATACTAGAGGAAATTGTATCTGAGTTGCCTAGCATTCACCTGCCTCATGAGGTAAGACAGAAATACCACAGTCTAGATCTAGCTGATCCTACATTCGACATTCCTGGGCCAATTGACATGCTCTTAGGTGCTGACATTTACCCAGACTTGTTTGATGGTGGGCGGTACCAGGCCTCTTGCGGTTTCCCCACTGCTTTGCACAGTATATTTGGCTGGGTTTTGATCGGAAGGATTAAGCATGAAGAAATCAGTACTTCAAACAGTACTGTTTCTCTTTTCGCCTCACTGCAGCCTAGTCTCTCACACACCCTGAAAAGATTTTGGAAGACTGAAGAATTTCCGCTAGTGAAGAAAGTAAATTTAGAAAATAACATTAGTGAAGAGCACCACGTTGAGATCCACAGCCATACTCCAGATAGATGCTATGTGGTAAGACTTCCTTTCAAGGATCTTCTTGATCTAGGTGACTCTTGCAAACAAACAATAAACAGGCTGCACTGTTTAGAATGTCACCTTACTCAGAAACCCGACAAAAAGGCAGAACATATTAAGTTTCTCAAGGAAAATGAGACTCTAGGTCATATGCATCGCTTAAACAGAAGCCCACTTTCAGCCCCCCAGTACTATTTTCTTTATTGCACTCTCAAAGACTCAAGTTTAACCACAAGCTTGAGGGTGGTGTTTGATGATTCTTCAGTAACTTCTTCGGGAAAGTTCGTTAATGGTGTCCTTATGACTGAGACAAAACTGCAAAGAGACATAGTTGAAATCATTACTCATTTTCACCTGCATTCAATACTTTTTACAAGCGACATCTGTAAGATGTTCTGCCAAGTAATATTACATCCAGACGACCAATTGTACCAAGTCTTTCTGCGGCGGGAAACACCAATCCAGTCTATTGAAGAGTATCAGCTTGACCCTGTTATAGGTACATATGGCGTGTCTTGTGCAACTTTTCTGGCTATGAAAGCATTGCAGCAGCTTACCATGGAAGAACAGGCAAATTCTCCTAAGGCTGCCAGAGTTGTACTGGATAATATATTTACAGACGACATTGCTACGAGTACTGTACTTGCATTACAAGCAAACTTAATACAACAACTTATTCTAGGAGGTTTAGAGCTGAGGAAATGGGTAGGTAACAATGAATCATTGAGTAGATCAGTCCCAGAGAGTCACAGAGTTTGTCCAATAAGATTTCAAGAAGACATAGAAGTGATCAAGGTGCTAGGAGTTGAGTGGGAAGCAACAATTGATGCATTTTCGTACCACTTACTTCAAGGTACTGCTACTATTACTAAATGCTCAATCCTGTCTGACATTTCAAAAATACATTATTCGTTAGGTTTGATCATCCCTGTCGTCTTTAAAGCAAACATATTCCTACAAAGAAATTGGTTAATTGGTCTTGACTGGGATTCCATCCCACCTGAAGAACTGAAAAAATATTGGCACCTGTTCATCACACAACTTACAGTTCTCAGCCAAGTTTGCATTCCACGTTTTTCCAGCATTCCATCCAGTCTGCCAGATTCATGGTTTTTGCGATGCATCCGACAAGAGATATGGAATAGTTGTTTATTTAAGGTGTTCAGGTAGCAGTGAAACAACTGCACATTTGATATTTTCCAAATCTCGAGTCGCATTTTTAAAACCAGTTACCCTTCATTGTTTAGAGCTTCTTGGGGTCCATCTGAAATTAATTGAAACCATTGAAGACATGCTGTATAAACGCATCGTAATTCAAAGTGTTACAGCGTGGTGTGATTCCACTGGTGTGCTAGCATGGATCAAAACAGCTCCACATTCTTTAAAGACATTCGTGGTCAACAGGGTAGCCTGCACACAAGATAGTAGAGTTGCAATTTATTGGACATGCATTACATTTGTTGATAATCCTGCACACAGTACTTCCACAGGTTTAGGTCCTACAGAATGCATTAACCATTCATTATGGTGGCAAGAAACTGGATGGCTTACATCAGACCAGCGTGTGTGGCCCAATGCAGAACCTGCACCAAACCAGGTAGAACATGAGTCAGAGATGAAGATTGGGAAGGTTAGCTCTTTCGTGCGTCAATTTCAAGACATCAACATACATAATTGCATTCAGAAGAACTCGTCAAGGTCTAAAATTCTCATATTAATTTCCAACCTTACACTACCTGCAAAGAAACGGTGCGTAGGGTCTTTGAGCACAGCAACGTTAGTGATTATGTAAACTGTGTATGAAATTAGTTCAACAAGCGATCCGACATTGTTGGCAGCAATGGCATAAACAATACCTGCACTCCCTATATTCAAGTGGAAAATGGACCAGAGTGAAGGTGATCTCAAAGTGGGAGAACTGATACTAGTAAAGGAGGACGACCTTTCACCTCTTCAGTGGCAGCTTGAACTGGTTATTCATCCTGGCATGTCCAGGGTTGCAAACATCAAGATGGAACAAGATCAAGTTAAATGCCCTGCAGTAAAGTTGTGTTGCCTCTCTTACTGAAAAGTGACAAATGATCAGAGCAGTGCCAGTGGACTTTAAATAAAAATTGTTAATTTTGGTGGGCGGTATGTTTTGTGTTCGATTACTATGTAAAAGTGACTGTATTTGAATGATTAATTAGTTATTCAATGTTTGTCATATATGTGCTGCCATCTATGGCAGTATTGCCAAATAATACAGTTGACCGCCTAGAGAAAAGCAAACTTCAATGTTTAGCACATTTCTTCGAGTAACTTAAGTTGTTTTGTCTATGGAATTGATATATAGGTCAATAAAAGGTGTAAACAACAAGATTGGTAAAACTAAAACTTAAATTTGTTTTGTGAAATTAATACAGTCAAGAACACTTACATTGGTACAGAACACGTGACATTGAATTTGCAAAAATATATGCAATTATTGAGTCCTTTGTCCTGCGTGCATCTAGTGGTAAAAAAACATTGCTGCAAGTTATGTTGGCCTAAACTAAAGTCTGCTAGGACAGTTTGTAATTGTTGCATAAAATCACTCGGAGAAATGTACGTGTTGTCAGAGTGGCCCTCCCTGCGCGAAGCACCTGAGAGAGTGTATGTGGGGGGTTACACTTTGTGGATCGCAGGCTGTAGGGGGTGGTGACACACTGGGGCGTGTTTGTTACATACCTGGTTCTGAGGACACGAAAACGGGTGACCTGTCCGACGTCAAACTACATGCAATGATTCGTTACCAACCATACAGACAATAATGTTAACTATTGTTAGTGTTGACTAATATGCAGTAATGGCTAGTGATTTTTTTCATTTAAATCTTTAGCGCTCACTTTAATCCGAATGACCTATACCTACCATTTAAGACTTGTCAAAAATACTTGTTATTCAAAATTGTCCTCCACAAGTTTGGGGCGTGGGCTTGTTCGTACAAGTACAATACTTGTCAGCTACAAGTCTTTTACCGAACATCCAGTGAATATCCCTGCTGCCACACCACACAAGTGCTGATGGTAACGACACTTCGTTGATTTTCTTTTAGTGGACTAAGGTTTTATATCCACATGCACCGGTTTGTCTACTTACTTTCGTTACCGTTTGAGCTGTAAAGGTAAGTACACACGATCTTCAGTTTACTGTAATAATAATTTTTAAGTAGTTTGCCCTTACTGATGTACTTAGCACTGTGATATAAGTTCGGTATTCAAAAATTGTTTTTATGTACAACTATTGTAGGTACAAATTGTGGTTGATGATGGAGCGCCAGTAGTAATTTACTTAAATTACGATAGAAATAATTTTTAATATGTTCGTCCTAAAGAAACGGGAAGATATTTTGCTGTGCGTAAATAATTTTCAAAGTAAAGATACAATACCACAGTTTTCTACTGTTAGCACATTTCTGTTAGGTTTGTGAAAACATATTGTTGTTAAATAAAATTTATTAGTAGTAATAATTGGTACATTAATATGTTTCTGTGTTTTTAAATCGATTTAAAACATAGTTTTTAAAAGTTTATCGAAACGAGATTCAAATCCATTCGAGGTGCTTGGTCGTCACGCCGAAAATTGGGATCGTATAGGATTAAGTTCGGTGTAAAATGTCATTGAAAAGGGGGTTGTAGAACCTATGGCATTATTTTGAACAGAATGAATCTGTTTACCAAAATAAGTTTAATTTTAGTATGCCTAAACATTATTACTGCTAATTACCATTTGAAACAGAACTGCTGTATATTATTCTGCTGGAGACATTTATGATGTATATATTTACTTAAACATGGTTGTTGACTCTCTACTAGGTTTTTTTCATAACATGTTTTCCTATTGAAATAATTTTAATAGGCCTGAACAACATTTCAGTTTTAACAGATAGCAATCCAAATAACTCTTAAATTAAAATGTTACAATTGTTGATATAATATATCCAATATACCCACACTCCAGGCAGAAGGCTCCCCCCCCCCCCCCCACCCATCAACCATAAAACACACAAAAAAACTTTGAGATTTTAAGGTGCTAAAGCGTGCTCTTAAACCCTTAACAAATAATTTAATATAACACTTCAACAATTTGTAATATTTGAGGGATAAGCTATTCTTTAAAAATAAAAACATTTGTACTGATGTACAAGAAAATATGGTAGCTTCTGCTTCCACGTGTCTTAATAATTGTGTTGGCTCTTGGAACACACAGTTTAATTTTAATGAACAACAAACATAACCACGCACATTTTGGAATCTTGAAATTTAGAAAATTTTATTTTATATTAGGGAAAAAATTAATTTACTACCTATTTTACAAAACAAGCTACTTCCGATATCATTGCACTGTGGTACAAATCTAAATAGTACACTGGCAGTGTTTTTTAGTGTGACATCAAAAATCCAAACAAATGTTTGTCAATTTTTTTTTACTGCTCTAACCACGCCATTAAAACCTGTTATTAAATTAAAACTCAATGTTTTATGACAATAAATTGACTTCATTATATGATTACGAATTCACCATTCACCTTGCACAGCATTCTTAATTTCTCAAAGTAAAGGCAAAATATCCGGGGTACATGCTATAACACGGGTTAAAAATAAGTGTTATAACTGGGAACATTCAAAGAGTAGTATACCAGTCTGTTGCTATGCTTTACTTTTAACATCAATATTACTTCCTGTTCAGTTTCTATCGGCGCCCCTTTTTATTTCGCCTCTAGCAGTAAAAGTATATATCTATTGGTACTGACGTTTTCCCTTCCACAAGTTGTAAATGGATACGCTCCTTCAAGCCTGCTTCATTTTCGTGCAACACCAACCACTGCTGCGGAAGGAAAACAGTGGGAAAAAGGCGACATGCGACACATTTTTTTCTTTGGAGACCGGTAATTTCGGATTTGAGCAGAGCAAATGACGACACCATTGCTACTACGTAAAAAATAATGAAAATGAAGAAGTGGTGCAGCATAACAACTAAGCAAAAAAATGCTGGTTAGCGAGTTCTAAATAGTTTAATAATTTTTTTAAATATGATGTTATCGTAATTGCATAGCATGCCACAATGTTTTGACTTCTAGTGCCACAAGTTTTTAAATTAAAGTATATTCCAAACATTACACAATCACCATACTTTATAAACCGGAATGACGCGAACAAATAAGGTTCATGTATCTGGACACATTTAGACAAACAGTTAACTGTGATTCAAGCACGCATGGTAGGTACCATAACATTTTGTCTACCTAATGCTTATTATGGAAATGATTATCCAGAGCATGCTTGGACACATGAACCTTTCTGTTGTTTGTTATTCCAGTTCTTAATTAATTATAATAGATTGTTACAGGGGTACAGGTACATATAAATTCATGCGTAATGACAGAGGTGACTTACTCCATGCTAGTCATCTGCAATAAACCAAGGTCAGTTGTGTTTAACACCCCTCCTATTGACAGTAAAAAAGTGATTACTGTGCTCCATTTTTTTTTTTTTTTAATTTAGCTCTGGCTTCTTGTAACAGATATTTTCTGCCGTTTTTATTACATCCTATATAGCTAGTCCTGAAGGTTTTCTCAGGGAATTTATATATATATATATATATTCAGTCTTGCAGTCTACCAGTCTGCTGGTGATCTAACTCTGTAAAAGTGGCAGTCATGGCAGACAGATTGTCCCAGAATTGTTTTATTAGCCTGTTGTTGGTATTGTTTAACCTTGTGGCAATACAACATGCTATGTTTTTTTATATTCATAAAAGTCTAATTTTTATTGTTGCAGGATGGTTGAGTCATTTCCCCAGGCCAACGAAAACAATGTATAAGTAGGATCTCTGTGTGAAAATATGTGTTGTAGAGATAAATAAATATCTTACTTAAAAGTGAAATTTAGTTTCATTTCCTTATCTTATCGGTGGTGGATGATAATTATTTGACTTCTTCATGGAAATTTGTTCTACGGCCTGTGGATTTTTGTAGCATATTTCTCATTTTCAGTCTAAAATATTTCATTAGGTGAACCGAGTAAATTTTAATGATGATTATTTTGAAACAAATATTCCAATCAGTTATCTCATTCAGTTTTTAAAAAAAATCTTGGCATGTTTATTTTAGATGTTTCATACATTTTTCTGACTAAAACAGAAAAATAATTAAATCACCAATAAATGTTAACCGCAGAACTCAAAGTTTGTGCCAGTGCTGAAGTAAAACAAGTTGGTTTTTCTTCCATGTATTTTAGTACTAAGTATTCAACAATGATGAAATATTGTTAAAAATAAATTTATTCAAATTTAATAAAAGTTTACTTAAGTGAGACAAATGAAACTACCAAACTAAAAAACCTACTCCTCCAGTTCAACCTAAAATGCAGTATAAATGACTTTACAAGGACTACCCAAAAATAGTAGAAAAGTACTTGATAACATAATGACAAACATTAATGTAAGAAATTCTTCTTTTAACATTGTAACAGCTGTCTCTGACCATGATGCTCAAGTTATGAAAATTAAGAGAGCCAGTCTAGAAGGTAAACAAAATACAAACATTACATACACATTCATTAGAAAAAGAAATTTTAGTGAAAACAATATTGATAAATTAAGGAATATATTGAACAAAGAAAACTGGACTGGCATCTACTCTCAAACAGATCCAAACTTAGCACGGAATGAGTTCTCAAATATATTTGCAATACATTTTAATGATGCATTTCCTGAAAAAGTAACTACGCAACACAACATTCACCCAAATAGATGGATGACAAATGCCCTTTGTATTTCACATGCTAGACTTAGGTTACTACACACTGTAGTAAGAAACAGCAAAAATGAAACCTTAAAAGTATATACCAAACATTACCAAAAGGTGTATAATAGACTAATCATAGAAGCTAAAATATATATATATAATAATAAATGCATCCTCAACTCAGTAAATAAAAACAAACAAATGTGGGACCTAATCAGTGCCGAAATAAAGGAAGGAAAAAATCATAAAAACCAACAATAAACATACATGGAAAGCCTGTCAATGATGGTAGACAAATAGCAAATGAATTTAATAATTTCTTCACAACCATACCTATTAAATTGTTAAAGGAAAGAGTCAAGTTAACAGGTATATCCACACCAACAAAACTGAGTAAAGCAGTAGTTGATTCAGAAAAAATTACAAACTCAATATTCTTCATGCCTTGCACTGAGCAAGATGTTAATAAAATAGTAAAAAAAAACTAAAAAATAAAAAATCTTTTGGTCTGGATGAGATCCCAGTTTTTATAATTAAATAATGTTGCCACCAAATAAAAACTCCCATCACATATATATTTAATGAATGTCTATCAAAAAGTGTCTTTCCAGATAGGCTTAAATGGGGAAAAATCACACCAATATTTAAAAAGTATTATCATCTTTTTCAAAAATCCTGGAAACTATTATTTCAAATAAACAAACACAATTACCAGAGAAAAACAAGATTCTAGTAGACAACCAGTTTGGCTTTGTAAAAAGAAATTAAACAGAACAAGAAACATACAGCTTTACTGACAATTTAGTAAGTGCTCTTGACAATAAGAATCTAACCATAGGGATATTTGCAGACCTGTCAAAGACATTCGATTGCGTAGACCACAAAATACTTGTAACTAGATTGGAAAATTATGGGGTAAGAGGTGTACCACTACAAATTGTCATAGGCATAGCCCGATATACATTAAATGTACATATTGAAGGGATAATTTGTATAAATATAATTAAAAACTGTCCATTAGAATTAAGTATCAGATGTTCTTAGTATTAAGTGGTGGCAATCACAGCAATATAAAACAGGCTAGAATTGTAGTACAGATTTGGTTCAAGTTTTGTTGTACTCTGTGTAAATAGTATTATGTGATAGGAATGATAGTAGGATGATTAGGGAGGGTTAATGTATATTTTATATGTTGGACTGGGAAGATGATGAGATGAGAGCCAGGGTAGTCACCCACAAATCTGTAAGTACTCTGGGCTGTGTAGCCGGAAGGCCGGGGATTTGAAACAAAGCTCCTGATTGGCTGGGGGGAGCCGCGTCTGAAATCGCCGCTTGGCGTGCGTGCCGGGGGAGGACTTAGCCGCGGACGGACGCGTGTGTGCGTGTCCCGCGGGTCCGCGTC
>PNEQ01094375.1:0-23282 GCA_003012365.1 Medauroidea extradentata | reverse complement strand
ACAATAACTAAACAATACACTACCATGATCAACTTTACTATTGTACATTAACTCTATACAGTTTTGATACATTCATTATAAAATACTTATTATTAGTGTTAACACTCTAGAGATCTCTTTCCATTCACACTTGTTTGACATATACTTTATGCATAATTACAGTGATAACTACTACTAATTACGGGGGCTGCTACAACCGTGTGAAGATGTCATACCAGCAGTTTCCTTCGAGCTGCCTCCTCACCCACTGAACTGCAGAAGGTGTTATCCCCGAGGTCATCTCCCAGTGATGACGTGGAATAGAGTCCCGGACCCTGTCTGGTTGTGGAGCGGGGCTCCCCAAGTCCGGTCTGGTATACTCTTCCTATGTTGCGGGGATGAGCAAGATGACAGAAGGATGTGGTTACTGCAGAAGATGGAGTCGAGCTTTCCTGTAGACTCTCGACTGAAGGTGATGGATGGATGTGGGGACGCCTACATCGTGGACGAGTGTTTCGCAGTGACTATTCTCAGAACACATGCACTTTGCTAGTAAAACAAAGAGGTTTTGAGTTACCACTACCGGAAGCAGATGACGTGCAGAACTACTAGTTGGTTTACAAAGAAGTTTTTGTGAAGAAGGTTTACATTGTCGGTGAAAAATACAGACGGTCCAAATACTAGTTCCTGGACTACACCCAATCCTGTGTACATCGATGATGATTTCCAGAATGAACTCTTTCAATGTTAGGTTAATGGACTTTTTTTGTCTTGCCTGAGACTGTTTTTTTGTAATTGTGTTGAAATCGTGTTTGGGGATTTTATTATGTTTTGAGTGTCGGTTAAGTGTAGGATGGGAGGAAATAGTTATGTGACTGTGTAAACAATACATTTGGTACATTAGATCCTTCCCACGACATATCAGCCAAACAATTGAACTTAGAGTGTAATCATATTTTTTTTCTTTTTGTAGTTTTTTTGGTCGTATGTATATAGGTTTGTAACATGTATGCAAATATGTTGATGCTGTATGTTTTGTTTCCAGTGTTCCTGTCCCAGTGAGGGTTGGAGTGGCTCGCAATGTGGCGGCTGGCTGAGACATGGGGTTCTGGAGGTACACCTTGGAAAAAGCCTGTTAGCTACACCTTACCTTTCAAGTAGCAGTAATATCTCCTGGACTTCGTGGAACATTCAGCATGCCAACACAAGAAGTCAAGTGGCCCTCGCTGAGACCCTTATCCGTTTATTATGACTATTTCAAATATGTACATGAACACTAAGCGACCAAATTTGGCGCGAATATTGTATCAAATGTTACATGTTGGTGTTTTTAATGAGGTTGGACCACTACGACATATAGGTTAACATTAACCATTTCGTGCTATCTTTGCGAACCCCTATGACTATAACCAATGAATACTGTCCTTTTCATTTTCTTTGTAAGAGCACTTGGCTCAATTGTGGGGTCCACAAATTTTGTACGGGTGGAATACTGTCGCGACGGTAAAATTTTGCTTTTTTTGTTTTTTTCTGTTGAGGTAGACACCTCATAATGATACTTTCGTCTTGTTTTAATTAAAAGTTTGTGTTCGGTAAGTTTATACTTGTTTTCTTTTATAATTTTTCTTGATATGATAATTGTGTGGCTTAGAGCCTAGATTATCCTTGATATTTGTTTTGATGTCAGTCTTACATCATGTTAGCACCACGAAGTAAGGTAAAACATTTTACGTTACGAGACGTTATTAGTGATGCGCTTGCATTTGGACAAGGCCAAGCGAGGCAGCGTAAACATTGACGAAGGTGGGAACGAGAGTAGTGCTGGATGTGTTGACAGATCTTTGTCGATTGCATTTGCTGTAGTGTGAGGATACATTAAGTTTTGTAATCGACAAGTGACAAAAACACTATTGTGTGCTCCTTCCTCCCCTGTCAGTAGTTTATGTTCTGGTTAAAGCAAAGTCTTTTCCAGCTGACGTTTAGTTTTCTTTCGCGCGAGTAAAGTTTGACCTTCGGGGAGTATGTCATGCGGACACGACCACAAGAGAAGAGGGTAGAGGGGTGTGTGCTCGTCGATAGTCGTTTATTGCACAACAAGGAGTGTATGACGATAGCTGACGATCGTAAGTGGGGCAGTGTGGCCATAATAGCGCAGCACAGGTGGCGCAAGAAACGGCGTCAGTAATAACACATCAAAGTAAACTTTTCGGGAAGTTTTGCGGTGCTTTAAAAAAGATTTAAAAAGTTTTCAAAACGTTTTTGTATCGGTAATGTAGACCACTCGCCTGAGGGCATGGTTTTAAATAGTTGGGGAGACTAGCGCTGGAGAGCAGTATGTTATTCAACATCCTGGAAGGAGAAGTTTGGCTTGGAAGCTACTAGGTAAGCATGACTTAGCTGTCTAAAGTTACGATAAGCTCCTAGAGCAAGACTTAGTTTTTTTATCATGTAAAGTCTTAGTTTTTATTTTCTCGGTAGCAGGGAAGAACCTCTTGTAACTTCTGCTTCATTGATAGGTTATGTACCGAGAGTAATACCGTCTTTCTTTCGTTGAATATCAAGTTTAAGATTTAAAAAACTATAACATTTAAGGTATATGTTTTTTCTGGTTAACTTGAAATAAAACGAATAAATCTTGGTGGTCTCGATGTCGTTTATTAACGCCGCGCATGGATTAGGTTATAGTTTGTTTTAGTGCCATACAGAACTCGACAAATACAGCTATACATAGCTGACAGATGTACTTGTTTAATATATTCCTTTGAGACTGTAATGTAGTAAAATGGATCTGAAGATGAAGATTTTAAAGGATAGAAGAGAAGTGAAAAATGTTTCTTGAGGACGAAATTTTTGTTGACTTAAATGTATTAAATATTGCAAATGTTAAATGAAATAAACAAGTTAGGGTCACAAATCTAGTAGTTTTTTATTTATCAATAATCTATTTAAACAAATAGGGTGTATTTTAACAAAACCAAGTAAGGAGTTGTTCCATGACAACTCGAGTAGCACTGTTTATAAATAATGCGGTGGATATGGTGCACCTATGGATAGGAAACTGCTTTTAAAAACGCCTCTTGCATGCCAGGTACTATTGCTCTTATCTTGAGTTACCAAACCCCCAGTATTTATTAGTGATTTATATTTTTTTCTAGGTTATATTACCTACTTGTTCTGGTATCGTGATGCTCACTCTTTTCTTTTGTAAAGTTGAAGTAGGTGGAAGTGTAGTTCTTGAAAAAGGTGAGAACAGGGTACCCTTATTTCCTGAGGCCTACACCAAGGTTACCTAATTACCTCACCTAGTGACATTTCCTCACTTCCTGTTTTCCATCTACTTACATCTTCTAGAACTTCGTTAGTTGTATAAGAACGATCCCCGGTCGGTGGTAAGGTTGTGAGACAACCCCTCAACGTTTTTAGGGGACATCTCAGAACCGTGCCGACAAAGATTGGCGGAGGCGTCGGTTATGCGTGTGATTTTGGGGATTGGGACTGGTGATTAGGAACACAAATTTTTGTGTTGTTAACCATTGGGCCAGGCCTTTGATCATACCACATACGGAAGTTAGGTTTGCATAGGTGCACATGGCAAATAAGTAAAAACAGAAATAGTGTCAACATAATTAGGCAAATGGAGAGGAGTTACAAGATGTTGCCATAGTAGAAAAATAAGTAGAAGTAAAGAATATTGTGACCATAAGTTTAGAATGCTTTAGGGGAATAGTACGTAATAGTAACAAGATAGAATTGTTTTATTAAGAAGATAAAAGATTCAAAAGTATAAATAGAAACGTCATGTATACAGAACACAAATTAAGATCAAATACTAAAAATAAAGAGCTGGAGATTGAGTTTACATTAGAATTAGCAAAGGAATAAGAAACAGGTGTAACAAAACATTGTAGGCAAACAAGTGTAGAGAAGTTTAAATTTTTAAGTCAGGGAGAGGGTACAGTGAATCATACAGCAGCATTACAGGAAACACAACACGAAACTGAAGTAGCCATGGAGGCAGTAGTGTAATAGGCATGGCCAGATACACAGTAAATATCACTAAAGACTGACTGTTAGAATTAAGTATCAGATGTCTTTAGTATCACAAATCATAGGTATGTAAAACAAGCTAGAGTTGTAATACAGAGTTGATTCAAGTTTTGTTGTACCCTGAATAAATAGTACTATGTGATAGGTATGATATTGGGATGATTTGTGAAAATTAATATATATTTCTTATTTTGGACTGGGGAGATAATGAGAGGAGAGACAGTGTAGTCGCACACACATCTGGAAACATTTGGAGCTGTGTAGTAGTCAGCAGTGACAAAGTGCTAGCCGGCCCCTCCTGCTTCCTACCTGTGGCCACCAGGGGGTGGGGCGAGAAAAACTAACAAATGGCCAAGTCTCCCAAACGTTTAATTATATTTAAATATTTATATGTTTTGCCATAAGTATAGTTAATTATAGGAAAGAGTGATGTCAAAATTAGATAAATGTATACTGTGATTTTATGGAATCAAATCACCATGAAAAATGGTCGTAATCGCCCGGTTTTTCGGAGCAGTGCCGGAAGGCCGGTATTTTAAGGCCGTTATTTTGAAACAAAACTTCTGATTGGCTGGAGGGAGCCGCGTCAGAAATCGCCGTTTGGCATGTGTGCTGGCGGTGGTGGAGAGGAGAGAGCAGCCCGGGATTCAGCCGTGGACCGACGCATGGGTCTGTGTCCCGCGTGTTCATGTCTCGGTAGGCTGCCAGAAGTGCGTTACCAAGAGGCTATATTGCTTGTGTAATCACATCCTATTGTCGAGCAAAGGCGATTAAGTGTCAGATGCTTTTATCACCATCCGTGGGCCGAGGAGGCAGTTTGGTGGCCTGAGTGCGGTGCGGGAGGTCGTTGTTCGATTCCTGCAGCGAATAAGAGCATTTTCGACCATGTGGTGTAGGTTGTCATAGAAAATTAATGTCACTCGTTTCACTTAGTAGTTTGAACCTATATGGATCCTCGAAAAATTAGTGTTGAGTGATTGGTCACTTATTGACATTGAATTGTGATCTGCAGAAAAGTAAAACCACTGGGCT
This sequence comes from Medauroidea extradentata, assembly GCA_003012365.1. NCBI lineage: Eukaryota > Metazoa > Arthropoda > Insecta > Phasmatodea > Phasmatidae > Medauroidea > Medauroidea extradentata. Next base: position 18,224 of record PNEQ01094375.1, on the reverse strand, counting down.
AGTCAGGGCAATTTGATTAAAACCTACATGAACTTATTAATTAAAGGAATAATAAAATAGCATGCGCTCGGCAGGCCATTTGTGAAGGGGCGAGTCGCAGATTGGCTTACCTAACTTAGGGGCCTGATCTTATACACGCCCTGAGATATAGCTCGGTGAAGAACATTTCGCGATGCGAGAAGTGTGGCAGAATAAGAGACTGCGACAAAGACAGTGCGGCATCGCGGAGAGCGGAAACGTGGCGGATGGTGCCAACATTCGTAAATGTACGGCGAGAGACTGACCCAAGGACGGAGCTGTGTGTGAGCACACACCACTGAGGCACTGCGGCTTTGTTTGGGGGCGAGGGTACCGGCTGTTGGACTGACATCCGGACGAAGCATCGACGGAACCATGACATGTCCTTGGTGGCGAGGGTACCGACGTCAGACAGCGAAGGAGCGGTCCTATAGAAGATATCACGCCTTCACGACGACCCGACAACAGATGGGGCATTGCAGTGCATCGAACCCAGGTGCCGATTATACTGTCCAGGTGGTGAGTGGTCTCTTCAATGTACCTTTCAGCAGTCCGGCGACGTGATCCAGGAGGGAGCGGCGAGTGATATCAGCGGTGAAAGTGTTTGCTGTTGTGCATGCTACCCCTAGGTTATTCTCACTAGGTACCTCTCGTCGAATCTCCGAGACACCGACAGGCTGTCCCCAGAGGAACGGGTGCAGACAGGAGTGAGTACAATAATGGAGGGTACTGGTTCAATAATTCCTAACGAAGTAGAGCTCTGTGCAAGGCCAGAGATCGATGGGATGGACGGTGTTTTTACAGACCCGGGTTCGAGCAAAGGTTGAAGTAGGGTGACGACCGAGTCGCTGCGGGGCAGTTCTGTGTCTGGAGCTGGCAGTGAGGTAGAAATGCAGGGTCCTGAAGAGGTAGGTTTACGTGAGCTGTTAGGAAATATGATGAAAGTAATACAAAATCAATCACAGTGTTTGCAAAAACAATTGAGTAGTCAGTCATAGGAAATGAACAGCCAGTTACAGGGCTTGCAAGGTCAGATGCAGCAGGCGGGGAAGGAAATAAGGGAAATGCTCAATGCTGTAGATGAGCGATATCGCACTTTCGAGGCCCGGGTGACTGGTCTGTTCGCGGAGCACACCACCGAGTTAGAAGAGAAAATCGATAGTCGTTTGGCGGAGGTTAAGTCGCACTGACAGATCGAAACTGACAGGCAGAACAAGGCGAATGTGCATGCCAGAGGAGCAATTTGCGAAAAGATAAACACAGTTGCGCAGTTGTGAGAAACTCTTGTTCAGGTTGTGAGGACCGATATTCAGGTCGTACAGACGCGCGTCGAAGACATTTCTAGCTATGTGAGTCGTATTGAAAATACAGTGCTCTTGTTACAATGAAAGGTAGGTGATGTAGAGACAGAGCACAATAACTTGATGCGAAATATCGCACAAGGCACTTCTATAGGAGGAACACTGACAGTTACGCCGCCTAATCTGAGCCGATTAGTCCCTGTCTTTACTGGACAGCTGGGTGGTGCAAGGCCGGTCCACTTTATAAAATGCATGGACAAATATGTGAGGAGTTTTCCATGTAGTGAGATTATGCGAGTGGAATTATTTATGAGTAGGTTGGCAGGGCCTACGGACAACTGGGCGCAGTGTGTGTTGGAAAGCTGTGGAACTTGCGACGAATGTAGGCTAGCGTTAATGCATTGCTTTTGGTCTCCGATTGTCCAGGATAAATAAGTAAACCACATTTATCAGGGTCGATATTGCCGGGACAGCGAAGTGACTATGTCCGATTATCTAAGGAAGATAATCGACGATAATCGATACCTGGACCAATCGTTCTCTCCGTCACGTCTGGTGTACCACTTGGCAAAGCACTTACCCCGGTATGTAAGAGATGCGATAATAACCGCAGAAGTATAGGACATGGACGCACTAATTAGGCTGGTAGAGCAGTTTGAGATGCAGACGGACTAAACTCAGCTGGACGGGATTCAAGACCAGGAACGGGTCGAGAGATATCACTGTAAGCGAGAAAGCGAGGTATGGGAACAGAACAGACGCAGATGGCGGAAAGAAAGAGGGATAGGTGAGTAGAGAATGCCAGATGAAATGGGGCTGAAGGCCTGCGGCCCCCATTGACTCGCACAGCGGGATTGAGACAAGCGACAGTGCAGAATGACCCGGTAGGGACAGAGACGCGTGTTAGCACTTGGATCATTGACTAGGGGCTTGAGAATCAAGTATTCACAGTAGTCGAGGAAAACATGCAGTTAAGGGCTCGGAAGGAAGGGGTGGAGTACCAAGTGTACAGATGCGAAATAAACATGCCACTGAACGAAGCAGTAAATGAAGCCTTGTGGGATTCGCCCAACACGACTGGCGGAGTAGGCGCAGAAAAGTCACCTGTTGTGAGCGTGACTATTTGCAGGCGCGAGTTTAAGACCATTATCGACACTGGGAGCGAGGTTTCGTTGATGCGAGAATCTGTGTTGTGGCAGCTGCAGGGTGAAGGGGGAAGCCAAGAGATGGTGATGTTACCTGTCACAGGCATCGCAATAGTAGGCGTAAATGGTAAGAAAATGAAAGCCATTAGCTGGCAGGTTAAAGTTGATGTCGGCATAGGTGAGGTAAACACTCCCCTTAATTTTCTCATAGCGAGAGACATGAAACTAGAGGTGTTGATTGGCATGGACACCCTGTTGCGGATAGAGGCGCGCATTAATTGCAGAAAGAAGATGTTAGGGTACTCTGTAAGTGGACAAGAATATAAGGTGCCGACAGTCGGTAACCTGGCGTGCCCACATGAGAAGAAACAGGCAGTATTGCGCGTTTCTGCGATCGAAGTGCCGCCAGGGCACATAGAGGCGACGTCACGTGGCACCACGCAATCAGGGTCGAAAGCGCACCACTACTGAAAAGTTCCACTAGATAAACCACAATGGGACAAGCTGAGGAGAAATGTTTGCAAGACACAGGCAGGGCAGTAGGCTTTGCGAAGCACCCTGTGGAAGGACATTGTAAATAGGCGGGAGAAAGAGCTATTGTATATATTTTTGTGTGTTCTTTTTTTTTTTGTCGCTCGTAGTTTGTGAAGGTGGATAGCCTACCTTAACCTTACCCGAACTGTAGGAGCCAGGCTGAAAGCAATTCAAGGGTGGTTTTTTTTACTCCTTCCCATGTTGTCTGTGATTTTTTTTGTAAACTCTGACATGCACAGTTTCGACCCAGAATTCGCTCACGGATACCTAGGGGGCATTGACGCCTATAATTCAAAGATGTTAGCGTATAGGAAGTGCCGATTGAGTGCTGCAGAAAGGCCAATTAAATGCAGTGGCGTATGGTGGAAATAGTGCCAAAAGGTAGCAAATGTATATGAAAAAAAGAAAGAAAAGGAGAGGGGTAACTTAACTCTTAAGAATTTCGCGGCTATAGCTTCCCCTATCATCTAGAGCTGACAGGAAAACCTAGAGGGTTATGTAATAGGCATGGCCCGATACACAGTAAATATCACTAAAGACTGGCTGTGAGAATTAACTATCAGATGTCTTTAGTATCACAAATCACGGGTATGTAAAACAAGCTAGAGTTGTAGTACAGAGTTGGTTCAAGTTTTGTTGTACTCTGAGTAAATAGTACTATGGGATAGGTATGATATTGGGATGATTTGTGAAAATTAATGTATATTTCTAATTTTGGACTGGGGAGATAATAAAAGGAGAGATAGGGCAGTCGCACACACATCTGGAAACATTTGGAGCTGTGTAGTAGTCAGCAGTGACAAAGTGCCAGCCAGCCCTTCCTGCTGCCTGCCCGGGGCCACCAAGGGGTGGGGCGAGGAAAGCTAACTAACGACCAAGTCTCCCAACCGTTTAGTTAAAATTTTAAGTATTCATATATGTTATGCCATAAGTATAGTTAATTACAGAAAAGAGTGATGTCAAAATTAGATAAATGTATACTGCGATTTTATGGAATAAAATCGCCACGAAATATGGTCGTAATCGCCCGAATTTGGAGCAGTGCCGGATGGCTGGTATTTTAAGGCCGGTATTTTGAAACAAAGCTCCTGATGGGCTGGAGGGAGCCGCGTCAGAAATCGCTTTTTGGCGTGTGTGCCAGCGGTGGTGGAGAGGAGAGAGCAGCCCGGCATTCAGCCACGGACCGACGCGTGGGTCTGTGTCCCGCGGGTTCATGTCTCGGTAGGCTGCCAGAAGTGCATTACCAAGAGGCTTTATTATGCATGTAATCACATCCTATTGTCGGGCAAAGGCAATTGAGAGTCAAACGATTTGATCACCATCCGTGGGCCGAGGAGGCAGTTTGGTGGCCTGAGTGCGGTGCGGGAGGTCGTTGTTCGATTCCTGCCGCTAATAAGGGCATTTACGACCGTGTGGAGTGGGGTGTCGTAAAAACGTAATGTCACTCGTTTCACTTAGTAGTTTGAACACATATGAATCCTCTAAATATGAGTGTTGAATGATTGGTTAGTTATTGACATTGAATTGTGATCTCCAGTAAAGTAAAACCACTGGGCTAGTCGGGGCAATTTGATTAAAACTTACATGAGTAGTAGGAAAAGGGGGGTTCGTTTTGGTGACGCGTGTCGCCGGTGCGCGGTGCCATGGACGCCATCTTGGCCATCATTTTGGCCGCCATCTTGTCCACCATCTTGTCCTCCATCTTGTCTGCCATCTTGTCCGCCATCTTGTCGTCCGTTTTGGCGGCCATCTTGTATTTCATTTTCTCCTGCTCTATCATTCCATTACTTCGTGCTCTCTCATTCCTTCGAGAATAATCTAGGTTTCTTCTGCTCTTTCTTTTTCTCCTGCTCTATCATTCTGTTAATTTTTTCTCCTGCTCTATCATTTCAGTACTTCGTGCTCTCTCATTCCTTCGAGTATAATCCTTTGGCTTCTATGTTTTTCCTGCTCTGTCATTCTTTCGAGAATAGTCTTGTATTAAGTTTTATCCTGCTCTGTCATTCATTTAATATTTTTCTCCCATTGCTCTCTCATTTCTTCGAGAATGATCTAGGTAATGTTTTTTTGGCATCCATTTTTTCCTGCTCTGTCATTCTTTCGAGAATAGTCTAGAGCATGGGTCTCAATGTCCTGCTCTATCATTCCATATTTTCCCGCTCTGTCATTCCTTCTAGCATGGCTCCGACAGACGAGGCCCTCTCTCTCGGCTCCGACAGATGATGCCATCTTTCCATGTCATCAGTCTCTCTCTCTCCCTCTCTCTCTCTCGCTCGGCACCGACAGATGACGCCCTCTTTCCACATCATCAGTCTTTCTCTCCTCTCTCTCTTTTCTCTCTTTCTCTCTTTTTCTCTCTCACTTGGCACCGACAGACGACGCCACCATTTCTCTCTTTTTCCAGCACTGACTGCTAGGCAGCGCTGCAGTCGGCAGCCATGTTTATTCCAATGGTTACTTCGTTGTCTGCTAGAGTGTGCTAGTGTCTAAGAACAAAGTCATGTGTGAGTGGGAGCTTGCCGTTATGATTTTTTTGTGTGAATTAAAAATGCTTTCGGCGATAACTAGGATCGAACTATGAATCCTTGAGTACCTGGTAAAGACACATGACCTTGACAACTCGGCTAACAGTGTCCAACAGGCAATGTTCTTTCTCTCTCCAAGACATGTATACACTTTTTCCATCATACTTCAAAATGTACAGTTTCCACATACCTCTAATGAGCCGCAGTTTCCTCCACCTTGTCTGTTACACACACTCCAGTAGCCTTACAGTCCCTATGTAAATTTAAGTATGAAATGGTGAGTTATTTCTTGTAGCAACATCTTCTAGGCAGCAGTTTTTTTTACATCCACTCCTAAGTTCCCTGTGTAGAAACGCCTGCCCTGGCATGTAGTCAGCATCTGGCACTGCGGGAGACGACAGCCTTGACGGCGAGGGGCGGTCACGGTCTTCGAAGACCCTACCACCCTGGAGTGGTGATGATGAATTATGACTACTGCCGGCACAGCCTCCTCGATCACAGCCACATGCCGTGATGAACGGTCTGCTAACCCAGGGCAGTGACGAGGTTCTTGAAGATGAGGAAGGCGGGGACATGGCGGCAGCCCCCCTCAGGTGTAGGCCCGATTGCTCTGGACTATCGCCTACGTTTAAGGCGTCCTGTAGTCGTCGTACACCTTCTTCACCTCGTCGAAGGGCGTCGTACACAAACTCGAATTTTTCCTCATCGCTGTCCGTTCCAACACAGGTGTCTCGGTGCTCTTGCATGACATGGTGAAGCTTACAACACGCTGGTTATCGAAGCAGTAGTTTCGCTTAGCCCCCATCGAGGCTTTCAATATGACGGAAGTCAGGAGAGGGGAGTTGGCCCTTCCCCTTCATCTTAGTAGGGAGGGGTAGAAATGGCAGGCGATAAAAGAAAGACAGCACAGATTGGAAGCTAACATAAAATAAAAACAATATTCAATTTATATATATACAATTTTATTTTTTCAAGTACACAATATTTCCATTCAGATACATACAAAATATCTTTAGCACACGCATTATTTGTTGATGATTGCAGACTCGTCCATCCAGCTATTTTTATACTTGCTGAAACCGAGCCACTTAACGAATTATCTTCCATTTCTCTTCTTCAAGACTTTTTCCACGAGATAAGAGTTTGGATACTTTGTTGTTTTAATTTCTTCTGCGTAGAAGCCGCCTCTTATGATCTGGTCATTTCCATCCTCGAAGTAATACATCCTGGGTTCATAAGGACGTATTCTAGCCACCTTGAAAATTTCATTGGATCAACTAGGCGTGTAACCTTTAGCAAATGTACCTTTTATTCTAGAAATGCGTACAAAATCGCCAACACGTGCCTTAAGTTTGCGTGTATTTATTTTATTCTCATTTTTATAAACAGTTTGCCGTAAGACGTTACTATTTTTCTTTGTATAACGTCGACGGGGCACATTCCAGTCGTACCATGTCGTGTGCGATTATATGTGGCTACTAGGTCGGGTAGAATTTTAGTCCACTTGTACGTCCCCTGAGCAGAGAATCGTTTAAACATCATTGATTTCAGAGTACGATTGTAGCATTCGACAATAGATGCTTTAATGCCCGAATACATTGAATAATGGTTAATCTTATGTTTCGTCATTAGGGTGTGAAATGCTGCATTGTAAAATTCCTTTCCTAAATCTGACTGTATATTTGCCGGGGTACCTTTATCCTTCAAAATGACCATCATTGCAGTGACTACATCCTTTGCACTTTTTGTTTTTATCGGCATGGCCCAAGCATATTTGCTGAAACAGTTTATGCTGGTAAGCATGTATTTGTACCCATTCTTTACTCTTGCATAAGGTATCATTTCCACCAAGTCACATTGGTATAGATCTCTCAATCCATACACAATTACTTTCCTCCTCGGGTAGCGACGTCTGGCTGGCCTGTGTAGTTCTTCAGCTATTTCTACACAACTCATCGTATATAATGTGATTCACGCAACTCTTCCAATATATTTGCTATTTCATTCGCATGAGAATGATTGCCAGCCTGGCGAGATGCAATTAGTAAAAGCAATCTGTCCACAAGTTCATTTGCATTGTCCCAATAAACATATTCAGAATGCGTATCTGTCACAAATTTATTCTTAAGCAGCCCCGACCCAGTGCTTACATCACCGCCACCTACGTTCGGGAACGAATCCGATACAATGCCAAATTTCGGATGTAGTTCATCCTTATATTCATTGCTTAGTGGCCTGTTATTTTTATAATATGCATTTGATATTTCCAACATTTTTTTATACTGATGCAATGTAGCTTTCGAATACTTGCGAGGATGTAATTTAAAAAGCAATTCGCCCAGTCCTACAACAGGTCGTATTACTTCAGTCCCGATATGTATGATACCATCAGGCTGGAAAAATAACTGTTTGTTTCCCAAGTACCATTTTTTATTCCGTTTGTAAGCGCAGTAAATTCTATCGTTAAATCTCGGAGAGTATTCCTTCAGATAATTATGCATGGAGGCTGCTCGTGGTACTTTCTTGTGTTTCTGCCCAATGACGTCATCATCATCATCATCATCTCGTGCTCGTTTCAAAATGTTTGTTTCCTCTTCTTTAACTGTTGAATCTTGAGGCGTAACTTCAGCTGGTTGTGGCTTCTTGAGTCTTGATGTGATTGGTGCAAACATTTCTTCAATTGCAGCATGTTGTTCCATTTGCGCTCGCTTCGCAAGTAAATATTTTGCGCGTATATTAGCCACGACACGATGCAAGTCCTCTGCAATGTCCGACATTATACTATGTATAAAACTAAACAGGGCACAGTTTATATATTAGTCCTCTTGTCCGCTGGAATGGCTCCACCGTCAACAATTATGGCAGGTTCGCCTTGCGTTGGTGTGACAAACATGCCCGGTTTGTTGACAGGTTTGCACGACGGTTGTCTCTGCGAAGGTGGTTTGTTAGTGACTGTATCTTTTGCACTGGCAGGTTGCATCGACGTAGGTGTCAGCCATGTTGGGATAACATCGATACCACTCTGCACTTTAATTAATCGTGCTAATATGTTCTCTTGCATGTTCCTACTGTCATCTGCAGTATTTTTGATTGCAGTCACATAATCTTCTACTACTTTAAGTTTGACGTCGATAGCATTTACGATACTATAAATTGTTTATATTTTATTTTTTTCCAATGCTGTTAATATAGTGGTAACATAGTTTTCATTTGCTGACTGAACATAAGCCTTGTTAACAGCGTCCGTGCTCCGTTTTGGTGTGCCGACATCTTTAATACGTTTACCATTTACGCTGCAGTTACCGCCGGACATAGACTCTGAACACGTCTCGTCTCGCTGCATTAAGCCACTATGGCCGAACTTTGATATCGCGAAGCTCATACCTTACTGTCGTATGATTATATACTGATCAAAGCCACGATGATAACGTCCATTAAATAGCAGCTTATCTTTTACTATGACGAAAAATCCGTAAGGTTCGTTCCAGCATAAAGCGCAAACGTCTTTGAACTTGTCAAATGTCATATCAGCGTTGACACGATCTGCGTAAACGTGACATAAGTTTGTATCATCCATGCGAAATATGACAAGCGTGTTACAGTTATCGCGAACCAGCTGCTTTGCAGCAAGTGAATAAGTTTGGCATAGGTACAGCACATCAACACTTATATGGCGACCCATTGTAAAGTATGCTTGTATGCAGCCTTGTTTTTCGCATGCTACAAAATCAAACACGAAAATTGAGTTTTGTCTCGCCTTATCGGGTGGCACGACATCATCATTGTCACTGCAAGGAAAATACTGTACACCGTCAACTGCTTTAAGTACTTGTGCAAGACATTGGTATTTAGGCTGTTGAAGTGATTTTGAGTACATGTATACATTCTCGAAACGTAAACCATTCGGTTCTTCGAGTAAGCTCATTAGCACACACGTTTTCCCAGACCCAGAAGCCCCTGCCATGATGAATCGAACTGTGTTGGGCAATAATTCTCCATGTTGTGATTCGTGCAATGTTCGTTCATCATCTTTAGAAATACGCACGGGTAGAGTTGTATCTTGTTTCACGACCTCCATGTTTCTGAAGGAAAACGCATATAGTGTATACTTATATGCAGACTGGGTTTAGTGTTGTGAGATGCATTGTAGAGGTAACATCAAGAAGAAGCGTGGTAGTGGTATTGTTAATTCAATCATTAACAACTTGCCATTCGAAGCGCACTTGCCCGGATATCGATTCTGCGGTACCGGTACAAAGCTTGAGAAGAGAATAAAACGAGGCGACGTAGGAGTAAACGCTCTCGATAACGCGTGTAAAGAACACGATATAGCATACGCGGCAAGTAATAATTTGTCAGATAGACACGCTGCAGACACGATTCTCGCGGACAAAGCAAAAAATATAGCTAAATCATCCCATAGTAAATTAGGGGAACGCCTAGCCTCTTGGGGTGTATCTAAAATAATGAAGTCGAAAATTAATAGGGGAATGGAGATGAAATTTACAGCCAATAAACGAAGGCCTAAGACGAAAAAGCGTAGACGAGTTGTGAGGAATAAGAAGGGTGGTTTCCTACCATTGATCTTACCTGCCCTCGGGGCACTAGGGGGGTTCATTGGTGGAATTTCTAGTATTGCTTGCGCGGCGAACTCTGTGAAAAATAACGACAAACAGTTGGCTGAAGTTGTCCGTCATAATCGCTCCCTAGAAGCTATTGCTATCGGCAAAGCAAAAAACTGGAAGGGGCTCTATCTTCGACCTTTCCCTATGACAAAGAAGCGATGAAAATTAAAATCATTAAATCACTGCCCAGAAGGCCTCTCACTAACGTGGATTTAAAAAAAAATTGTCTGTAAATTAAAACTACCTTACCTTCGTGGTATTTTCATGCGCGATAAAATGCCGCTCAAGCCAAGACGAACCGAATGTGGAATTATTAATTTAGATGATGATAGCGGCTCAGGTATGCATTGGGTTGCGTACAAAAAGATCGGTATCAATGCTAAATTTTACGATAGTTTCGGAAACTTGCGTCCCCCACCTGAAGATATTACATATTTGAGAGGTACTACAATAACATACAATTATGATAACGAGAAACGAGCCAACAAATGGAATTGCGGTCATCTATGTTTAAAATTTATTTGTAGTCACTAATGCGCGCGCTACATTATATATAAGAGAGAAGTAGGACAAATTTGTCAGTCATGTCCGTGACGTTGATACTTAGTGGGCAAAGCTCCGAGTTGAGTACGCGGCATTTTCCACTGTTAGAGTTGAAAGGTAATTGGTCGGCTGCATTAGTTGATTTCCAAACATACTGTTCCATACCAAATGTCGATGTGGCAAACAATGTATTTCGTTTTGTGAAAGCAAACTCTGCTTCTGAAGAAATATTACTACCTGTAGGTACATATGAACTGGAGGATATTTCAGATTACGTATCACGCGCTCTCCACCCTGACAACACGTTTCTCCTTCGCGGAAATGCAAATACGCTCAAGTGCGAAATGTTTTGTACCGCAGCTGTAGATTTTACAAAGGACGATACCATGACAGACATGCTGGGTTTTAAACATAAAGTGTACAAAGAAAATACACTGCATGTTTCCCCATTGCCTGTGAACATTATGTCGACTAATGTAATAAGAGTTAACTGCAATTTGATCAGCGGCTCATTCCTGACCGGTACGCCTAGCCAGACACTTCATGAATTTTCTACGACCGTGCCGCCAGGCTTCAAAATAGTAGAGGTTCCCACGTCATTAATTTACACCCCGGTAATACTTAAATCAGTGCACGAATTGTAGTCAAAATCGTAGATCAGGAAAACAGGCTAATTAATTTCCGCGGAGAAGAAATCACGCTGAGATTACACCTGAAATGTGATGGGGCTGAATTTTAATAAAAAGGATGCACTCAACAAATCAGTCGTTAGTTCGAAGCAAGAGTTCAGTGTGTTAACACATGAAAATGTAATTTTTCTTAAAGGACTCGGCTTTGCAGTTTGCAAGTATGGACGCTGGTATTTTAAAACGTTGAAGAGCCAGTTAGCTATGAGGACTCTATTACGAAAACTGAATACCATACATGCTCGCCATTTTTGCCAGGGCCGTATACTCTCTCGTCTGAAATTCGTATTCCGGTGCAAAATCAAGACGTGTCTACTGTGCCTTCCAATTCTTTTCTAAAATTCAAAGGTACGCTTACAAAGCCGAATGGAAATAATCCCACATCGTCCAAGCTCATTCGCAATATCATACTGCACATGATCAGTAGAATATCTTTCGAGCTCAACGGGACCGAGATAGACTATATGCGGGACGTGGGAGTTACGACCACGATAAAAAATTATCTTTGCTTTACGAAGAATGAGCTACCTGCAGCCAAGATGGCTGGCTGGGGTCTCGAAGACGATTATCAAATTCCAGTACATGCAAATGGTAATTTCGAAATAAGCGTGCCACTAAGTTACTTGCTAGGATTTGCTGAAGATTAAAAACATGTGATTGTGAATTCAAAACAGGAACTGGTTATTTTGCTGTCCAATACACAGGCAAACGCACTTTACGATACAGCTGCGCCGCCCGAAGCAGTGCAGTTATCGTTGCTATCAGTAGAGTGGTTCCTGCCTCACGTAATGCTAAATATGCGCGAACGTATAACATTCTTAAAATATGTTGAAAAGGGACGCAACTTAGATATTGCATTTCGCTAATGCGCACTTGAAACATATCCCAGCGTTACTCAGTCGATGCATGTAAATTGGAATGTAAAATCTAGCTTTTCTTCCGAGAAACCTAGGTACATAATTATAGCTTTTCAAACAAATAAACAAAATACCGTTGCCGCAGATAGATCGAGATTTGATCACGTTAAAATTAAAAATGTAAAAGTTTATCTCAACCCTGAAAGTTATCCATACGTTGATTTAAATGCCGATTTCACAAATGGAAGTATAGCTCTTCTGTACAGAATGTACGCACAGTTTCAACAAAATTATTACGGTAATGCAGCATCACCTACGCTAGAACTGCAAAACTTTATAAGTAAAGCACCTCTTCTAGTCTTTGACGTTAGTAAACAGGACGACAGAGTTAACAGTGGCGTTATCGACTGTAAAATTGAAATAATGACGGCTGAAAACATACCTGCAAACACTCAAGCATATGCGCTTATAATTCACGACCGACTTGTAAGTTACAATTCAAGAGATCGAGTTGTTAAAATACTGATGTAATGAATGTATGCTATTCAGTTGCCTTTTGTCGCTCGTCATGTTTGCAAATACGCAGGGATTTACCTCGCAATGCGGATATATTATTAAGGAAATTTCCATAGCCTATGCTAATAACACAACGAGGTCATGCAAATTCCTACCGCCATTTCCCTGGCAACTATTAGATTGCAAAAGTCAAATTATAAATAAATGGTTGACGGAACATTACCACGGTCTATCGTGGCAAGATGGTAGTACAGAATACGGTAAAATTCGTGATATTTTAACAGAAATGTTAATGTCAGACAACGATGTAATATTTGTTGCCGGCACCAAGCAAAAAAAAATGGTAGAGTATATACTGTCCTGAAAATATACACATTTGAGACCTACAAAGTCAATATGGCTGTCTCTCGTTTAAAAAATTGAAAGTAAAGTATTCAGATGTTAATCATAACTGCGATGCCTGTGATCAGAATCGGGCCTGTCCTAACCTAAATGCGTTGTTATTGCGGCAGTGGGCTTTGAGATGTGGAGGGGGTGATTGCTAATCGTAAAATATATACTTGCCAGTGGAGGTGGTAGTGGTGGGGAACAATCGCTTATATAAGCGCCTCGTCGATTCGTTTTAAAAGTCAGTATCGTCATCAGAAGCACCGCAGTAGCATCATGGCAGACCTCATCGCTAAACTTAACCAGTCAGTGACATACAAGAAGTTGGCAGATTTAGAAAAAGGTAAACAATATGTGGCCAGCGATTTTCAGATTATAGAGTCAGCGTACGGTGGAAAGTGCGTAACATGTATTCTGGACAATGAGTTCCGCGTACATTTACCGAAGCGGTATGTGCAGATATTCAGTACCTTTGGAGAACTGAACAACATTACAGCGCACATTACTTATGCAGGATTGAAGTCGATAGGTAATGGTAAAGTGATGCATGTTTTAGAGTTTTCAGCAGTGTAGAAGAAAACCTTAATTTTCCCCCTGTGCAAATGAAACATAATATGTATGTAACATTCAATCCTCTAAACATTGCTCAGTATGCAGTTATTAGCGTTGGCTACAGACGAGTTCATTTCCAGCCTGCAGGTCTTCAAGGACAATTAGAAGTTTGTAATGGACCAGAACACTGGGTATGTTACAATGAAGAAAAATGTACAAATGTGATAGCTGTGCCATGTTGTTTTATCACCTGTCCAGTATATCATTTAAGACCGAATACATGTTTGCCGACAACTACCGCAAGTTTAATGAAGAGAGCAGAATATGAAACTCTACAGCAGTGGTGGTACGACGACACCATACATTACAAGCTGACTACAGAAGACGGGACTACTACAAGTTGGCAAGAATCCTGTACGGGAGAGCTTCACACCACCATATTGGACGAAGGAAGAGTGTGCTGGCAAACTGTATGTACACCGCTAACATGCGAAGTTTATTTACCAACTTCTGTTTTGAAAAGAAACACGTATTAGTGACTCGTGCTAGAGCAGTGTATATGTAAGCCAGTATTGCAACATGCCGACAGATGATGCCTCAGTGGAAGGAGAAATTATTTGCAGGAGTCGATGTACATGTATGTCAACAACGTGCCATCTACTATCTCGCCTGTGGCAATTACTGGTCGAGATTGTAAAGAAATAGGCAGGCTGGTTGGCGCAGAGCTCAGTTCACAGTTGGCCGAAGTAGGAAGATGACTACATTTCATCCTTCAAATTGCTACGCAGAGTGCGTGCCAGTGTTATCTAGTGTTACGTTCAGTTTCTGGGCCGGAAACAATCTGAAGACATTTACTGAAGAGTGTGACGGAAAAATACACGTCCGTTATTAGCACGAATTAACATTCTACGAACCAAGCCAGCAAGTTGCTGACTGCTCTGCCAACGGAAAATGTTTTGTCCACTACATGAGAAAGGGGACGCCTCTGCCATCGACACCAGAAGATGTACTTGCGTTTGCTGCAAGTAACTGCGAGCAAGACCTACAGGCATCGCTGGCAACTTTACTTTCACCTGGATCGCCCGCAACCCTTCATTCACCGGACTGCCAGCAGCCCCCTTGACCCCATGCTGTCACCAGCCACGCTGCAGATGTCGCCACCACCTTCGTCCTGCAAGAAGATGCCGGTAGTGCGTAAACGAAGACAAAGTTCCAGAACTGCTGTCAACAAGAAGCGATAGGTGCCAGTGCAAGAAGTGTCAGGTGTGAACAATCATACTGCTGCGGCTAGCAATGTCGCATTGAAAAAACTGATTAAACGCATAATGTGTGACTCCATAGCAGTGCACGCCATCTTGTCGGGGTGAAAAAAGTGTATGACGTCAGCTTGTATATTTAAAGCCCCTGTGTGCGAGCTTGCTACCACCATTCGTATCCTGTATCTACGACTAGCAACATGGCTCTGTACAATCCTACAACAACGTATATCGATGTTGAGAAAGGCGAACAGTGTGTTACGTATTCATTTATGAGGGGCGATACAATGGCTACATATACTGAAATCTGCAACGAGCGCGATGGACATTGGATACTTGCGCATGAACCTGGAATGTTTGAGCGCAGTCAAGACTCTGTGGACTGTGTGTATCCTGAGGGCTGCCCTGTATTCAACCTACAACGTCCACAACCGAAAACCAGAACGACTGGAGAGCATCGCATCGCAGATGAAGGTAACATCAGCATCATGATTCGAGACGCTTCTACAAATACTGAGCCTACCATCGAATTGAATTTATCGTCTGATGAACTAAACCAGTTGGTTATGACGCATGTAAAAAATGCTATAAGAAAATGTCTAACTGATTTATTGAATTTGTTGTATATACTTTTCTTGGCTCATAAGGCATACATGAACAATGTTTAGCGACTATAATGTATATATTGTAAATAATATTTGTGCAAGAGTATGTTTGTTGTAAAATATTTCTGTCTGTCGCAGTAATACTTGAGCATAGTGTGGAGAAATCATGTATATATATTTGTCTGAATTCAATGTTAAAGTATATGTATTTTTGTCTCATACATTTTGTGTGAAACGAGAACTTGTTTTGTGAAAAAAAATATGTATGTACTTTCATGTCAAGAGACTATTTGAAAAAATATTTCAATAAATATGTAAAGTAAAATATATATGTGTACATATTTTTATTTCAGAGTAAAAACCCAGTAAGCTATCATGATAATATTACAAAGATGTTAGTATTTTATTTCATTAAAACAGTGGCGATGTATGTGAAGTGTTCTAGGACATGCAGTAACTATACATAATTCTCAGTAGAACTATTAGACTAGTAGAGACATGCACACGCTACAACCAGTAGCAAGCAAGATATGAACCCTCCTCCTGTAAAACATGTAGGTCTCAACAACACAACTGTTATGTGCACAAAGTCAGATCTTACATTGCTTGCCTAGGAACACTACCATGCTTCGCCACTGACAGTAAAGAAAGTTTTTGATTTTAACATTGGCATAGTATGTAGTTAAATTAACGTGTGAGTAATATTAACTTTCACATGCAAGAGAAATAAGGTCTCACATTACATGATGCTAGGGAATAAAATTTTTTACCACTGTACATTTGCATGCGGTTATGAGAATATCGATTTGAAATAAATTACATTTTTTGTAAAATGATGATACATATTTTCTATTGATCAAAAAATCTCGAGGCATGCCGGTTGTGAACTGGAGGAAGGGAGGAAAAGAAATAAAAATGTGTAGGCCATGCTCATTGACAAGCAGTAATCAAGATTCCGCCACTGCTGTGAAATAAATAACACTTTAAAAAATCTCGAGGCATGTTAGTTGTGAAGTTATGCATTGGCGGAAGGGAGGAAAAGCAATGTGTAGACCATGCTCATTTACAAGCAGTAATCAAGATTCCACCACCACTGTGAAATAAATAACACACGCCAGAAAAAAAAGACGATTTATATTATTATTTGTCTCGAGGCACGATTACAGACTGCTGGGAAGGGTAGATTGCTTCGGAGGAAAATAATCAAAAAAATTTAGGCCAAGGGTTGACATGCACCCTCTCCCTTGAGAGGAAAAATTAATAACCATATATAAAAAAAGGACAACGTATTTTACAGGAAACAGTTGGTATTCGAACAAAACATGAAATTGCCTCATATAATCAACTCTGTGGGGGCTAGAACGTAGTCTCACGATATTAAATCACCCCCTACCCCTCCAAAACAATCATAACATCTGGCATTTGAAGAGTTGGCTACAATAAATTTTCAACGAAACATGAAATTGCTTCGTATAATCAACTCTGTGGGGGGCTAGAACGCAGTCTCATGATATTATATTACCCCCTACCCCTCCAAAACAATCATAACATCTGGCATGTGAAGAGTTGGCTACAATAAACTTCCCCCCCCCCCATCAAGCACAACGGTCCCCCGTCTCCAGGGGGCACTGTCTATGTTAATATAACTAACCCCATCGTTCCTATGAATAAATTTTTACTCACGAAGAAACGTGGAGGAGTCGGGGGAACTGAATAGATCCTGGCCAATACTATAGGAGATCATAATTCGCTTTTTCCCCTTCCATATCTTCCTCATAACATCTGGACTGCGAGGGAATTTAACGGGTAAAGTTCAGGGGTATGGAACAGGGAACCGTTTGTCTATCATAATTCTCATCCTTCCAGCACTTGATCACCGTGGTCAAAGTGTCACATTAAAAAAAATTTAATTCCAGCCCCCCACTGCTTCTTTAATAGGTTTTTTCCACCCTACTACGAGTGATTGGTTGTATACAGGCGCGGGACGAACTTGGAGGTGACTATATTGTGCCCGCATCTCAGAAGTCGATTAAGCGCCGAGCGTATATATAACCCCCTGCGTTGCCGAAAAAAGTCATTAGTCGTGTAGCAGACGGTGCCAAGTATTTGTCTCCTGCTTTGACCACGACGTACTACACTGGCTATATTCGACCTTAAAGGTAAAAGTATTTACTGAACTCTATTTTTCTTCGTTGATTCACGTGTTTTATGTATTTATTTATAACTCTGTGTACAATGCTTATTTGCTTGCAGGTGCGGAATTGCAGTAAGTGTGCATTTAAGAACACGATACTTCCCCCAGTGCCTGTTAACAGCAGCCGATCCGAGCAACTATTTTTGGGTTAAATTTTAATTTTTATATGATTTTATTTACAAACAATAACTAATCATACATATGTATGTTTTTTACAGTTTACGAATCGTTGATCGCTGTTGTGCCTTTCCCTGGAGAAGTGACAGGGTAACGCTAGTAGTAACACTTCCCTGCAAGTATGTCTATTTTAAAATATATATTTAAATGTACTATTGCAAATATTACTTTAACAATTACTAATAATTTGCATGTTATGTGTGTTCAGTTTGTGCTCCGGTCCGAGACGAATTCGGGGAGTGATTGCTATACCTGCTGTGTGTGCTCCTGAAGTGTCGGTAGAGCACGAGACGTCCGCCATCT
>PNEQ01094374.1:0-23282 GCA_003012365.1 Medauroidea extradentata | reverse complement strand
AGCTATTCTCCGTCCACGACTTCAGTATTGCTTCTCTATTTTTTATTATGTCGGCAATCTGAGTTTTCCCCACGTCGAACTTCGCAGCAACGTCACGGACGCTTAATTTTTCTTTTTCATGCATCCTAATCACAGCTAATTTATCCTCTAAAGTTAAACGTTTACGCTTCTGAGACATTTCACACAAAATAAGTCACTCGATTACGACTGCTACACTATTACGTGAAGCGCATGAAAAGAAGAGTAAACAATGACTAAGCGCTACAACACACGTCGCATGCATGTGTGGTGGGAGGATCGGGTTACACGGCAGCTGCGCGCGTGCGTGTGTGGGGGGTCGAGATAACGCGAGGCTACGCGCTACCTGCTTACAAGGGGTGTACAAATCGCACTTTCTTAGTTACGACTCGCTGCCGAAACAGTCATTGAAGCTGCTTTGCAACTGTTTTCACGCCCCTTTTTTGCGCATTTTGTCCGTTATTCACTACTTATTATGTGTCCGCGTCCGTTAATAAGAATATCCGTTATTTAGAGAGTATTTCTCCATAAGGCTCCATGTTAATCTGCCGGTGATTGGAAAAATGTCAGTTTTTCGGAAGTGTCCGCTATTCAGAAGTGTCCGCTAAGGGAAGTTTCACTGTATATGAGGAGAGAAGTGAAGCAGTAACATAATACATGGGGAGGGGGGAGTGGGAATAATTAAATCACCAATAAGAAAAATTGCTGTCTAGCAATACAAAGGTATTATAATTTTTTAAACACATGCCAAAATCAAGAGTGACCCTACCAGACATCATACCTAGATCACAGTCGTGGGAGACAAAGAGGTCTGATTACCAAACTGTGTTAATCATTCTTCACACGTAAAGATAGGATGTTTAATGGCCTGGTTTTCTAATTGTGTGTAGAGTAAGCTGTGTGTTTCTGACTCATGTGGTGTATAATCATTAACTCACTGTAAACTGAAGGCCATTCGCTCGTACCAAAATTCAAGCAGTACGTACAGTAAGTTGCATAATTTTCCAATCAGTAGACTCCTTTTATCCTTGGAAACTGACGTGATCAATGCCGTAGATAACGGAAAATCACTGATAATCTGCAATGTTAAGTAACCTTAAAAAATGAACCGCATAACTCGTAAAATTGCTGTCTTCTCAAAACTAAGGCTTATTATTATGTTGTTAAACAGGATTGTTGCAGAATGTCAGGATTGAATTTTCCTGACTTTTCCAAGTATTTTAATAAAAAATTAACAATTTTCAATCTTTCCCATGAAATTAAAAAACACAAAAATTAATATCAAAAAGTTTGAATAAAATAAATTCGAACAGGACTGTTTCAAAACCAATTCAAACATATCTATGATTGCTAGAAGAATGGCAATTAGTTTCAGTTAAACGTAATTATTTTTAATTCAAACAGAGAATAGCTATACATAGTTAGAGCTTCTATTTTAAAGAGGTAGGCGTATTACAAAAAAAAAAAAAAAAAAAAAAGAGAGCTGAAACTAAGCTTGACAGAGTACGTTAACAGTTAAAAGTTATGGTCATAATTTGTTTATGATCACAAACAGTTCTGGTAGCCTCGTATTCCATATAGTGTACTCTGTTTCATATTTTTAAATGTAACCCTATTGCACACACTATTAGAAATCAGATCTATGTCCTACACTGTTATTTTCTAGATGATGAGAAATAAATCACACATATTAGATAATGAAAAACAATGAAGAATTTACATTATTTTAATTCACAAAATTAATGCAAATCAGTTGAGTTGCTAAGCCTATAATTTATATTAAACATTTGAATTTCCAGTCACCAAAGATAATTTCCCTGACTTTGCCAGGTTTTTCCTGTTTTTTAAAGAACTGTAGCAAACCTGTTAAATAGCTATTAGGTGCTGTGTATAAGAATGTAAGGCGGATTAATCTGCGCTCAAAAAATTGTGAGTTTAGTGAAGTACTATATAGTCTGTTGTCTCCACGATCATTCACCTTCATCCAGAACTGTTGTCGCAGAGTTCAACACCTGGCAATGGAGGACACGAATTTTCTCATCACAATCCTGTCCCAATTTCACCTTAGCTAGTCCGGTCTTTGGGTTGACTGACATGACTTGCCTGTCCTTCAGATGTGCCAGCTGGCTGAATACATTGTTTATTTCACGTTATAGCAGGATAAAGGGGTCATTCCATTGTCACAGGTGTAACAGACAGTTACAAACACAGAAAAACCTAACCACCAGAAAATTAAATATGTTCTTGTGCAGCTCACTAATAAACCACCCAGTTGCACAACATAATTAATACACAAATAATAAAATGTAATTTAATCAGACAAAGTTATCATCGGAAAACCTCGCGTCACGGGTATTATAAATTTTGTGCTTTTAACAGTTTTCTATTTGCCCTTAATAATTCTGTGAATGTAATAACAATAACATTACAATTCGTTCAGGACTACAGTTCTACAAACCTGTAGTTCTTTAATATCTAAATATAACAGCTAAATTAAATTCTTAATTAATTTTACAGCATACTGACACAGTGTGGTCCTGTCACGGGTGTGACAAAACTGTTTTTGGCAGGGAAAAAGTTTTTTACAGCCGTCCTATTATCGTTCAGCATGTTTCATTCATTAAGATGTTAACACACACAAACTAGCACAATTTCACAGACAAAAATTTACTTAGAACTGAAACAAAACTATCTGTAAGAGCATTTGGGTGTATTTTTGGCATAAATTGTTCTTCATTAGTACACCCTTGAATCTGGCTATTTTAATACACTGAGAAGACTTCCTTTACCTATTCATTTAACAAATGTCACCATTGTTTGCCTTGAAAATTTTACCATTGGTATTATAAGGTATGAATAACAAACCAATTTCAATACCCATTTTAAGCAGATCACCCCAATTTTGTTTCTTTTTAGCTTTCCAGGTTTATCATGGAATAAGTCTTCCAGTTTTTTTTTGTTCTGGCCTGATTTATCCTTCATCTACTTCACTGTGACTACATCTTCAGAAGCTTCACTGAGAATCTGAATACACCTTAGAATACTTAAATCTATATTCCTAAATTTTTTTCGGACTGGTACTTGCATGTTGTGCGAGATTGAAACAACATAATCTGGTTTCAGTTCATTCAAATTTAACTTCCTAGTGACAATAGTATTGAGAAGAGCACTGGTATTTGTGAACATCTCATAAGCTTCGGCTATTGTCATGGCAATGTAAAAATTATAGGCCTAACAATTAACGTTCTTGGATATAGTTTAAAGGAAAACTGTTGGTATTATAACACAGCAGACAGATTTAGATCAAACACAACTAAATCCTGGAGCTTAACTGATCCTGAAAGCACTTTACCAAGTCCTACAGTTCTCAACCATACAACTAGCTACAAATTACTAAATTTTATGTACAATAATTATAATTACAATATCCTCAAGAACTCCAAATAACAGGAAAACTGAAATAAGTAATTGTTCTTGGCTCTATAATCAAAATTACACTTCATACCAGAAAAAATTAGTCACAGCCATGACAGAAAACATGTCACACCAGTGACATCTTTATTATAGTTTTAAACTAATTATTTCACTCACACTCTAAATATTGTTATTTGATGATATACACATTTGACCTTGTATGTCATAATATTTTCGTGTTAACATAATCCGTTTCTCTTCTGTCACATGTGTGACAGAAAGCACTTTTAGTCTAAAACGTCTGAAAAGATAATAACTGATCTACAAAAACTGTTTTTCTTTTCTTAAAGGTACCTTGAATGAAATATACTTAAAAAAATATACAAGGTAACATAAAATTAAAATAATACCATTATTAACTTAAGATATTATTGTGAACTGAACTAGCAGCCACAAACTCAAACTGAGTTTAAAAATCTACCTTTCCAGATGTTTCTAATTTATTTTTGATTATGCTACCAAGTTCAAACATTAAATATTTTGAAATTGTGTACACATATAGCTATAAACATATTTTAAAATCATTTTAATGTCCCACTTTGTGCGGAATGACCCAAAGATGACAGAAACACATTAAATGCAAAATACCAGTATGTTTGTTAAATAATCCTGTACTATACAAATACAGTACCCCGAAGCAATATTATTTAATAGAGGCCTCTGGTGCTGTTCCTTTTTAAATAGTGTATATTCAGGGTACGTACTGTATTTTGATTTCATAATTTCATTTTTACCCATACAATTTTGAGACAAACCTTTCGATAAATTACTAGAAATTGGTTTCTGCAGTCTTATACAAAATATTCCTTTAAGCAAATATATATATATTTTTTTTTACTAATTTCTAGTTTTTTTACCCGTATTGCTGTCACACAATTTTCTGAAATTCAATTATATAGTCTATAATCTCATTGAATTGTATTAAGTAGACCTAATTAAAATTCTGCTCTCAACTGGAGATTCCAAATAGGCTATTTGTGTTCTTTGAGAGCTCTAAACAATCCAACCTTTTTTGTCCACTGTTCGAAATTCAACGTTAACTGAAGCACTAGAAATTAAGCGCACAGTAATTACTGGATGTACACATCAACAATTTTCAGTTAAGGGAGGGGACTCAGAACTGTCATATTAAAGAGAATATTAATAGTTAGGTCTACAAGTGTTCTTGATATTTCTGATTGCTGAGACAATAACAAATTCAATTTTTATAATTAGTAAAAGTTTATATAGTATACAAATATAAATAAATCTAGTGTTTTAAGAGGATTTTATTTCCCATGCAGTAATTTGAAAGAAAAATTTAAAATCCACTTACTGATTGCATTACAGTTTAAAAAAGACTAAGTTATAAATTTTAGGCCTTGAGAACTGGAACGACATAACTTGATAATAGAGAAATGGTTGTTAGGTGACGTAAAGCAAATGGGTGTTACGTCTTGTCAACCGTAAGGTAATTTTAGTGACACAACTTCATATAATGACAGGAACTAGAAGATGTGTTGGACATCGTCTCTGTTAAGTAACCATTCCAACATTTGTCGAGCGATTTTGGGAAACCATGTAAAACTGAATCAAGGTGGCTAGAGCCAGGGAGCGAACCTGGACCCTCCCAAATGTAAGTCCAAGGTGTTGTCATTGCCGCACATTGCTTGGTACATAGCTGTTTGCCAACATAATTTACCTTCTTAGGCATCAAAACAATGCTATCAACAACTGCATGTATCATAATTCCTCTGATTCGCTTCTAAATTCTTGTATAACTAAGTATCAGTGCTGAAACACTCACCATCCAGTATGCACCACTGCCCGTCCACCTGCGTGTGCTGGATGTAGCTATCCTCAATGGTCGGGTCATAGTCGGTGACAAACAGCTTCTGGAAGAACTGTATGGTGATGGCACTCTTTCCTACACCCCCGTCGCCTACCACAACCAGCTTGTATGTGATCAGATTATCGTCTGGGGGTCGTGCTGCAGCCATACGTCGCCTACCTATGGTGCCTGGACAGGCAGCAGCTCAAAGGCTGCTTGACTCCACAGGGCAATGCGCCACTTCACCTGCAACACAACAGTTCCACGATAGGGTTATGACAAAGATATTATGCCTAACAAAACCAAAGTTTTAAGATTTCTTTTTAAAAGTTTTACACAACACAAATAAAAATTAGCTGCTAATTTGTCTTTAACTAAAACTGTGCACTTTTATATAATATTAGAATCTAACGACCAATTAATTTAATTAGATAACACATTTTAAAATTAGAAGCCGTATAAAAATAAACAAAGATTGTGCAGTTGAGTGACCTAAGATTTTCGATTCAAAACTAATTACCTAAACATTTGAAAAACATTTTGCTCAGACCTATTTAACGCTATGTAAACAAGAGTACCAGTTTTTTTTGTTTGTTTCTGCAAACCAATAAGGAATTTTTTCACAACCATACCAGGAAAGAATCCAAAAAAACTTTTGGAACCAACCAGTTTTTGCGACTTAACTTCAAGTAACATTACCGCTGGTTTATTGTTATACTGTATACTGAAACTATTTAAAATAGTGAGCTTGATTTTCTTTTTATAAGCACCAAATATTCTTACACACACACTGATAAACCATTAAGAATGACATGCAAGAACTAACTGCTGACATCTTGTGAATCAAAACAAATATGATTATCCTATAAACAACACATTCCATTCCACATCCTGGAGCACCTTTGGAGTTTATAAAAATATCATAGCAAACTAAATTATTAAATATGTAAACAACCAGCCAAGCACAATTTATATTCAGAGAAAAAATTACAACTCAATTTTTATTGATTCACTATTGTCGATATTTTCTTCAGTCGTAGGCTAGTCATCCTTAGATACATATCTTTGATTTTTAATGCATTTTAATCAAAGCTCTACCATTAAAATAGGGTAAGTTATCACAAAAATGGAAGAGGTCATGGTAATCCTGATATTCAAGCATGGGGAAGATACCTACTCGAGGGCCTGGCAGCTACAGACCAGTGTGGTTTAAGTCTAGCAAATAAGTACTGTGAAGGTAATGGCAAGAGTTGTGAAACAGTTAATACCAAATACGTACAAGTTATTAAGGATGCAACAATGTACAGCAATTTATCATCATGTTTTTATTTTTTAATTTGTAATGTACTAGATACTTTTTTATTATCTTATTTTAAACACAAAATGTTATTTAATTTTGCCCTTGTAAAATTTTTTAATCTCACATAGTTTTTGTGTAAGGGTATCGTATAAGCCAGTACGCAAAAACTTTGAGACATAAAAAAATTTCATACAAACAAAATTTAGTCACATTTTGTCTTAAATAAGAAAAAAAATTATCTGGTACGAATAAAAAAATATAAACATACTGATGAAATTTGCTGTACATTGCGCCCTTCAAGAAAAAACTGGTTGCAGGAATATGTACCAACATGGATTTAAGAGTGTTACTCATGGGAGATGCAGCTGGTTGGACTGTTTGAGGATCTGGTGCTATGCAGGTCATAAGGGGAAAGCAGATGAATGCCTTCTTCACTGAGTTTGAGAAGGTATTCAGTACGGTACTACCCATGCAGTACTATTTAGGAAAGTGACTCGTTTACCAGTAGACAAGTGTGTAATGTGGTAGATTAGGAACATCCTCAGGAGACGGAAACAGGCGGTAAAAGTTGGTAATCCCTACACAAGAGAAAGAGGATACATCAAATAAACCACAGAGAAGCTTGTTGGGCCACTTGTTACCTGTAATGGCAAAATACACTGATCATATTGCAGATTAAATTGATAAACAACAACATTTAAACAAAATTGTAGAACATGACGGTGAGGTTTATGAGGAGGAAAATTAAAAGTATTAGAAAGGCAAGAAATGTGGAGAAGGCAGGTAGAGAATGAGATAGTTGTTTCTAAAGGAAACACACTACGAATGCTTGGTAGGTAATTGAACGAAGTAGGTCTATATATGGCCTAGCGAAATAAAAAAAGAAGGCATTTATCACAATGTAACAGTCAACATTGGAGCACATTGTATGCAAAAGTGGAGATGCAGGAGCCAGCGAAGGTACGAACACAGGCAGGAAGGTGGGTGAAGGATAAATGGAGAAGGCAAGAGCAGATTGGTGAGGAAGAAAGAACTTCTGCCACAAGAAATGTTGAAAGAATTCAGATGGAACTCAGACAAGAGAAGATATACCAGATGGAGGAGGATAGAGAAGATTAAGCTACCTAATAAGTATGGAAGAGTATAGAAAAAAAGACAACAAAAAGAATATTCAAAATGTGTGAAGGAGAACTAAACAAGGTGGGCAGTCTATGATTTGCAGGTAGAAGAGGGTGTGAAATTTACTGACGGCTGTGATAGTAACTGTGAAGGGGGTTGGGAAGTGCGAGAAGGGGTTGGATGAACTTGTGACCAGGCAGTCCAGTCCGCCAATTGGAAGTGATATATGTAATTACTGGTTACACACTTAATTTTGTTGTGATGCCCAGCTGTTCAGTTACAAATACATTGAACTGGGTTATCCTAGCCCAGCATTAGAACCTGTGTAGATAATGCAATGTCATATTTAGTATTATGTTTTCAAAGCAAAGCATTCTTGATCAGAGTTTGTTCGCATGGTCGGTACAGTCTGCAACTTCTGCATAAAAGCTGCAACTATGTGTTCTGGTTGTGAAAAATAGTCTATGGAAAATGGTTTTGTTTGCTTTACACTCTTGCCTTTGGATAAATAAAATGGAATAAAAAAAAGACATTATGAAAAATGCAACTGAGGTTTTATTCAAGAATGTTTCTTCACATTTATTGGTGAAAAAAACTCTGGGAGGTATTCACAAAGGACTTTGAGAAAGTTAGAATACTTATTTACTTACTAAAAGAAATAGAAAACACTTCACTTCTAATTACCATATAAGGGCTTGTTCTTGAGTTTTTTTCAGACTGGTGACAATAACTGAAATATTTTTTAACCAAAAGCTTTGAAAAAATTTGAGAACAAATGTGCAGTCACAATACTGTGGATGCGTTTTTTAAAAATAATGTACCATTCGTCAGCAAAAAAAAAATTTTGCTTAATTTTTACTTATTTTCATGACAAAAAACGTACCGTAGTACTTTGGGTGATGAAATCTAAAAAACAGTTCAGTACATTTCTACAAAAAAAATTCAGCTACAAATCATAACATATAAATGTGTCAAAACTGTGGAGAAAAATTTTGATGTATTAGGAAGCAATAAAAAATATATTTTAAAAATCACTGCAAAACTCGGTAACAAGACCTTAATCATGATGGGTACCAAAAAAAAAACAGTTTGCAACTTCCAAAAGAATATGCACTAGGAAAAGAGGTAATCTCGCACATGCTATAAATGAATGAAATAAATATTTTTACATGCTCCATATGTCCATTCAGAATTTATACTTCTTTACAGCAAAACTTGAATTATACTTCTTTACAGCAAAACTTGAATTAAGCCTATTAAGGAGATGACACTCCTACGTCTACAACTATTATTTACTCTAGTTGGGACAAGGATTCTGTAATATTTTCACAAAGTTATGGACTTACAACATCAAATCTGCAATCTTACGGACAGACTCCAAGCTGTAATTTTGCACTGGATACGAAATGGCCCAAATAGCAGGAAAACATTCGTAAGCTAAAGAGTAACAGAAATACAAACATACACCATTCCATCACAGAGGGGACATTGTCCATGAGAACAAAATCCTGCAGACTATCTTTTGAAATGGATTACAGCAAACAAATTAAGCACATTACATGCGTGGTGGCACGGACCTGCCTGGCTAGTTCATGATCCGCATCACTGGCCAAATGACTCACTTCAAGCTGCTCATAATACTTTAGAAGCCAAACACAGAATACGACAAGTTCTCAATGTCAACGTGTCCATTTCTGATTCAGATCAGTAGATTCAGCTAGTAATGAAAATATGTTACAGCTTGAACTATTAGGCCAATGTGATTCACAAATCTTTTTCTTCATCAAGAGAAACATAAAGGAGAAAATGCAGAGGAACTTGACGTAACTAAGGACTTTTGGATAAATAACTGCAGAGCTAGAATGCTTCTTTACAAAAATCTAGGTCCTTACAGCAGATTTACCACTTTCTAGTGACTCAAAATTTAAATGTTTGACTTTAAATTAAAATGTTTTAACCCTTTTTTTAACAACTCATTGCTTTGAATTATTTGTAGTCTTCATGAATCATCAAATGAACAGAAGCATCCAATTATCCTAGATGAGAACAATTATTTTACAGAACTACCGGTACTGATTACTGCCCCACACATCACCTTTATGAACAATGTTTTGGATTTTAAAGGGTTGACAAACAGTCAAGAAGGAGTTGGATAGAAGTAATCATTGTAAAATGGCAAAAAATCCTCGTGGGCATGTAATACAAGTCCTGCTTCAATCATTTAAGTTACTAACCTTAAACCATCCACTGTCAATGGTATTGATTAAACATGATCATTACATGTGAACAGCAATCAGAGGCCATTATATGTGGAAAGCAATCAAACATCCAAAAGGTCATATATACATTATATTATTCACATGTGCGACTACAAAAACTCTATAGGCCCTACCTTTAATTCTGTTTAGACTTGTCAACAGACAGGTTTCTCCAAGCCTTTAAACAGATTTATAGAAAGACCTGGCATTCCCACACAATGTACACAGATAACAGAACTTCTACAACTTTAAGAAGAACTCTTTCTGTCAACAAGATGTATCAGTTTATTGCCCAAGAGGAAAAAACCTAGCAATTTATACCTTCTAGTGCAGCTTTGTGGCATGGATGGTGGGTTCGACCAAATGTCTCAGGAAAAAAAATGAAGGGATTCATACTGTTCTTGTTAACATACACGCTGCGCTAAACTCTTAAACCCACAACTCAAGAAGATGGAAACATACTGACTTCGGCTCATTTTCTCACTGGAGATAGACTCATGACTTTGACAGGCCCAGGACCAACAGTGTAGAGACTTGGCAAAGAAATTCACATTAAAAAAAATTAGCATATGATTTCAGTACATGTTGGACCAAAGAATATTTGATGCTGCTAATAAGCTTCCATGAGGTGTATCTTCCACAGAAGGCAGTCATATTTCAAGTCGGAGGTATTGTTCTTCACGAAGAAGTCCGACATCACCACATGCTGAGAGAAGCTGGTCATGCCTTTGGAGTGGGGAAGGTGTGAAGAATAGTTAGTCTATGGTAAACTGTAGTTTTTGCTTTATACTATTATGTCTATGGACAAATAAAATGGAATAAAACAAGACATTAAGGTGCCTCCATGTTTGTTAAAAAAATTACATTGGCTGCTAGAGAGCTGTAGTACTGCTGTTGCTGTTGGGTGAATTCGTGTGTGTTAAGAAAAATAAAAATGAGGTTTTATAGGCCTACACGACTAGGAATCATGTTCTTGCACCCAAGTGCAGTACTCAAGTCGCTGCAATCAAATGATTATGCTGGTGGGCATAACTACAACTTCTGCACCTGAGTGATACTCCTTTTGCAAACATCTATCAACATAAGATGCAGCTATGAATTGTAAATAAATGAAATATTTTAACATTTT
The DNA here is from genome assembly GCA_003012365.1 of Medauroidea extradentata. Classification (NCBI taxonomy): domain Eukaryota; kingdom Metazoa; phylum Arthropoda; class Insecta; order Phasmatodea; family Phasmatidae; genus Medauroidea; species Medauroidea extradentata. Next base: position 12,174 of record PNEQ01094374.1, on the reverse strand, counting down.
ATAACCCACTTATGCACAATAAAAGAAAAATAATCAAAGATACTGTCTAGTTACAACTGGAAAATAATACATTACTTATTTAGTTAACGTTAAGCAACGTTCATATAATAGGCTATGTATAACAAAATTTGACATTACTGTTAAAAAGTAAATTTTTATTTAATTTTAAGAACTCGTTTTTAACTGCATTGTTCCAGATGAGAAAGACAACAAACTGAATTAAAAAATTGGGGATTTATTGAACATTATTACAATAAGCCCCCAAAGCACTATGTAGATGACACAACCCTGCACTCTGAAAAAAATTCCCTAGGCTATAACGTAACTACACCTTCCACAACGTTGGGTGTAGAAGCAACAGAGTGCTGAACACGCTAACATTGCTGACAGAATTACAATTTAATTGTTGGCCTACTATTTACAACCAACATTAATTATTACAAATGTTTAAAAAAACTACTGCATTGCACCAGGCGTAAACAAATTTTTTTCAATACAAATTGGTAAAACAAAAACTTAAGTGTTTAAAAAATTAGTACATAATTATAATCATTCATAATTTCTATTTAAATCGGGCAAACACTTGAAGGCAAGCTATAACTGCTTCCTAAATCACTTCCCGAACCACTCCTTAAACTTTCCATAACCTTCACCTTCACCAAATCATTCAAAAGTAATTTCCACTCACTCAAAGACCTAATAAGACCACACTGCCTACCCCAGTTTGTTTTATTACAGTACTCATCCTTTGAAATTTCATACTGTTATTATTTCTTCCACTACAATTTGCCTTACTTAGTTAACAGGCTGTCTAACTTACCCCATCCTCTCTCACTTTTAATGACCTTGAACAAACTGACCAACTTTTCCAGCCTGTCCTTGCCATCTCCATTTATCCTTCATCCACCTCGATGCCTATCTTTGTATCTTCTCAACTTCCAGCACCTACAATTCCACATGTAGGCTATAATGTAGTCAAATCAATTTTATTTTTTTTACCATGACTTGTCCAATATCACACAAAGATATGATGGATGCAATAAACTATAATATACATTAAGGGTCGTACTCTGCTGCTGCCTGTACCAGGTCTTCTAAAAGTCCGGCCAGCTGCATTTCATATAATTAGCCCTTCTTAAATCCATGTTGATTATCCTGCTATCAATTTCTCTCATTCATAACCTGACTACATACTGGACAACCAGTCTCTCCAATACATTCCCAAAATTTGACGCAAGACTCACTGGTCGGTAAGCTGCTTGGTATCCCCTTAAGCACCTCCTGCTTGAAAACTGGGATCACCATTGCCCCCTTCCAATCTACAAAAGTAGTTGTGTAGTACTGTAACACTTCAATTTATTTTACTCATAAAGATTGTGTTGATCATACAAATGAGTCATGAGACATTATGGAACTTGTTAGGGCCTACATACAATAATAAAAACAGGAGTCACATTTTCAGAAAAACAGAGCATCAATATGGGTACCGGTACTGCATAAATTTAATAAGTTTTGGTTAAAAATAAAACCACCTGACTTAATGTACGTTAGTAATTTGTCAAGAAGAACAAAATAAAAAGTGACAAGTCACCCAAAAATAACAATCTTACCATCACAGATTTTGTTGAAGTTGCTTTATCTCTTGTCTTAATCCATGTTTGTGGCACCACCCATTCACTCCTATCCTTTTCGTTCAGTGTAAAGAAACACAGAAACAATTGCACCACTCTTCAAGCACGTAATTGCTGGCCCGTTGCTCCAACTTGCCAAAAAATGATGGCACATCTTCTTCGCTAAACAAAAAGCTTTTGACGTACCTCCGAGGGGCAGCTATCGCATCCCGCCGGCCACGCCTACAGCGGCTCTGCAACACCGGTAATATACGTAGCGTATCAATTTACGTTTTCCTGGAATTGCAGTAAAAGGCGAAACAGTCACTACGTCATAAAAATACGCGCGGCCAGAGACCACAACGTTTTCATGCGCGACTTATCAGCAAAACAAAAAAAAACTGTCAAAACCAATGTTGAATCATAACTGTAATCTCTCCATCTCCTTACCCAACGATTTATATCCAATGAAGAACCGGACCAAATAAGTTACCTCATCATTTCTGCCGCTACACTTTCAGCAATTCGTCACAATCCTAGTAAATATTCTAGTCAAAATTACAATACAAAAGTCTCCCGACAACGAACATATGATAGGAAAGTACCCATAGATTCTCAGCGTACACGCGAAAAAACAGGGGGTGGCTATATGTCATATACTGCATGGACAATACTTGAAGTCAAGAATTTGAGCTCTTGTTCTGCGAATGATGATTGGCCACTGCTGCTCGTATACATTAGCAAGCTGTTAGCAAACGAAGCGTTTGCAAAGACTGTTTTCATCATCACTAAATGCAATATATTAGTAAACAGAAATTTATACCACCATGGAGTTACGAAATTATGTTGTTGGCATCAGTTCATTACAAATATGTCTGTCTGAAAAGTTAATGTTGGTGGATTGTGACGTGTGTGATCATGTGTGATATTTGCCCGATGTGTAAATTGCTGACGAAGATGAAGGACTTTTTTTTGTGAAGATGCGCTATTTATGGACACATAGTAAATGTGCCAAAGTTAGTAAAAAGATCTACGAGAAATTACGTAAAAGTAATGTAATATATAGGTGTAGTACATGCAAGGTGCAGGCGGAGCAGAAAGGCAAAATAGGACACTGGCAGAAATGGCAAGGTGCATGTTGGTACAGTCTGGTGCACCAATACACTTGTGGGCAGAAGCAGTAAGCACGGCATGCTTTATACATAATGTTTGTCCTTTCAAGGTGATTTCTGACCACATTCTGTGGGAAGTGTGGACTGGTGAAAAGGTTGCTATGGAACTGTTAAGAAGAAAAGGTGTTTGGATGTAAAGTGTGGGTCAGGGTTGAACCTAAAGGGAAATTGGATCAAAGGGCAATTGAGGGTGTGTTTCTAGGATACGAATCCCGTTGAAAGGGGTACAGAGTTTGGATTTTGAGTGAAAGGAAAGTCAAAATTGCCTACTATGTAATAATTGAGGAGGATGTTTTTTCCTTTCAAACACCTGATTCAAAACTTGTAGCCAAACAATGAATCGTTTAGATTGGTAGATAGATATGAAACTGTAGGTATAAGTGATGATGACACAAGTGTACAGTCAGATATTGAAGGTGACGCCAATGTCAATGAGGATGACGAAAGGCTTGTTGTGAGAAATGTTGACATGTTACAGTACATTGATGAATATGAAAATCAAGTACTGTAAACACCCACGTGCTACACGCTCCCACGTAAGACCGCACCCCCATTTTCAAGTTCAAATCTGGAAAAAAATTGTTTAGTTTTTAAAAAAAATTTAAGTTTTTTTCTGACGCTAAAATACTACTACTCGCTTTAAAAAACGGCGGAATTGATACAGCTATGTTGGGTTTGGCCGGCTGCAATTCAAAACAATGACCAACAAACATCACAATACTTCACAAGAAAACAACAGTGTTGTCAGGCAAATAAATTCAACTCACCTATTTATTTACAAATGGAATCTTGTACACATAGAAAATAAGTTGGAGGAAGAAAAGGTGATACAGTCTGTACCCTAAACATCGTCGTCGTCATCATCATCATCAACTCTAGACTCGTCACTGCCGCCGCCATCTGCAGGGCTGTCCTCGTCATCCCAGGTGTTGTCTTCACTCCCATCTAGGGCGTTGCTGATGCAGCATTTTTTGTGGAAGCTCTTGACAACAAACTCTTCTGGGATAAGTTCCCATGCTGTCTTGACCCACTTGCAAATCTGCGCCAAAGGTGGTTTCTTGAGCCTGCTTGTCGGGGTGTAGGTGTGCTTCGCTGTTGCCATCCACTCTGTGTACAGACGTTTCAAATGGACTTTGAAAGGTCTGTTCACTCAAACATCCAAGGGCTGCAGCATCGATGTCATGCCGCCTGGGACGATGACCTGGTCGGTGTTGCCTTCCTTAAGACTTTTTTTACGTTTTCAGTCATGTGCCCTCGGAAGCTGTCCATGACGAGCATGCTTCTTTTTCTAAGAAGGGCTCCGGGGCGACGTTCCCACACACACTTCAGCCAGTCGATGACAAATTGGTTGTCCATCCACCCTTTCTCCTGCGCCCTAACGAAAATACCTGACTGCAACTTTTCGTTTTTCGGGATGGTTTTGCACTTGAAGATGACATAGGATGGCAGTTTTCTTCCATCTGCTAATATCGTCAACATGACTGTGCATCTCTGCTTCTCATTGCCACCTGTGCGCACAGTAACTGATTTCGTGCCAGTAGCATTGACTGTTGTGTCACTGGGAATTTCAAAATAGACGGTTGTTTGGTCAGCATTGCCCATCTGCCCCATGAGGTAGGAATGCTGCTGCCGTAACCGTATCACGTGCCGCTGATAAGCTAACATCTTATCGTTGTAGGCCTCTGGAAGTCGCTGACAAACACTGGTTTTTCGTCGTATGGATAAATAATTTCTTTTATAAAAACAGTAAATCCAATTCGCACTAGCTTTAAATTCTTGATTTACACCCAATTCCCACGCAATCTTCAAAGCCTGCATCTGGCACATCTCCGTATTAACCGCATATCCAAACTGCCGTAATTCAGTTACGTATGCATGCAATCTTTCTTCAACGGGTTGAAACTTGGCTTTCATGCCCCTGAAAGCACACCTGTTCACATTGCATTCTTGCAACTTCACTTTGTCTTGTCGCCACTGCCTGATGCAAGACTCTGATATGTCGAAATTTCTGCCTGCCGCACGATTACCGATATTCTCGGCCTCAGCTATCACTTTTAACTTTTCACCGGCAGTAAATGAACGAAGTCGTTTCGATATTGTACCAGGCTGATAACACTATGAAACGCGGAGAAAGAACAATGTCTGCTCTACACGACAAGGGCGACACGAAGTACTGGTAAACAGTCGCATTCTTGAGCATCCGGAACAACGGCCAAGTCATCCGCGCAATTGCCAAGTCTCCCGCAAGTGTCAGCAACTCGCGCTGTCGCCAAGTTTACCATTCACGCGACCCTCAAAATGGACATTTTCCGTAAACGACGCGCACCCCACTTTTTGACATCCAAATTTTGGAAAAATTATGTGCGTGGTACGTGGGTGTTTACGGTAGTTGTAGAAAATTGTAAAAATGTAAATCTTGACTCTGTGGTTTCTGATGACACCAACTCAGGTACTGAGACTGACAATCATGAAATCGATGTAGGCCCAGCTGATGTCATGGTAGATATGACCAGTATTCAGTAAAATGTGGTCGTACTATCACCAAGGTGCTCCACAAGGTTTCGAAAAACGACAAATAGGTTAATGCTGTAATAAGTGTAGATATATTAAAAGTGGCACGAATGAATCTAAAATATGTAAGATCAAAGAGACTTCAAGGCCTAACAATGTATCTGTTGTAATGCAAGTAAATGTGAACCCATAGATATGTATGATGTGTCAAATGGTGAGCATAAACATTTATGGCTACGAGCAATGGAGTCAGAAATTCATATCTTAAGGACACAAAATATATGGACCATAGGTAGGATGTTATAGGTTGTAAGTGGATATTGAGAGTCAAGCGTTATCCTAGTGGGAAAGTTGAGATACTTGCGGCAAGAGGGTTCGTGCAAGTTCCAGGGGTGGGTTTTCATTAAACCTATAGTCCAGTTGTTAAGCTAAGCTCGATCAGGGTGCTCATGGCTCTAGGCATTGAAAACGGCTGGTAGCACAAATTTTTGGATGTAAATTGTGCGTATTTAAAGTTTTTTTACAGGAGGAAATTTGCATGGAAAAGCCTCCGTACTTCACAGAGTGTGACAAGGATCAGGACAACTTTGTCTATAAGTTAAATAAAAGCATGTATGAGCTGAAGCAAGCAGGGAAGGAGTGGTTCAGTCACATAACCAACTTGCTAACCAGGCTAGGATCCATGTGTAAACTGTCCATATATTTATGTACATAAGGGTAAATAACTTATTGTAGTATTACGTGTTGACGACATAGGCATGTGTGGGTTAAGGAACAGAATCGAGTGGCTTACGGATTAAATGGCTAAATTGATAGATGTTAGCATTTTAGGTGACTCTCAATTCCTTTCTATTAGGGTGACTAGGCAAAATAGTGACACCATGACATTATACCAGAGTCATTATGTAACACAAGTAGACAATTTGGGATCGAGGATGCAAAGGGCCTATCGATACTGCTAGAAGCTAAAAAGTTAAGTAGCATTCCAGGGAAAATGTAAAATTCAGCGAAAACATTTACAGACAGGCAATTGGTTTACTATTGTATCTTTCCAGGGGCACAAGGCCAGTTATATCATTTGCAGTAAACAAACTTTCCCGCAAATGTAATGAACCAAAAATTAGTTGTTGGCATGGCATTCGACGTGTTTTCAGATACCTAAAGTGCACAGTTGTTCTCAAACTATATTATCATAAAACAGGTGACCCAGTAAAGGTGTACTGTGATGCAGATTTCGGAAACGACAGAACCGACAGAAAATCGTGTAGCAGGAATGTAATTCTTCTAGCAGGAACTGCAGCATCATGGCACTCCAAGAAGCAAGGTGTCGTTGCACTGTCCACAGTCGAGGTAGAGTTTGTTGCTATGGCTGAGGTAGCTAAAGAAGTAGTGTGGATTAGAAATTTGTTTTATGAGCTAAACCAATCAAAATATGTAGGTACTCCTTGTATCATAGAGTGTGATAATCTAGGTACAACAAACCAAGCATCACACATGATGTCTGAATAGGCAAAGCACATCGACTTAAAGATCCATTATGTCCGAGAATGTGTGAGGTAAAATATAATTAAGTTTCATTATGTACCCACATCTCATACTAGAATTATTACTGAGAAGAAATCAGTTTCCAAGGTTCTCGTAATTAAGCATACAGAGCTGACTGCATAGGTCTCGACCCATTTTGAAAAAAGATCCGTGACTACGACTAGGAAGCATTTCCCTTGGGTGCTCTTGGGATAGAGTTCCATGATGTCAAGTGCCACTGTGTCGAATGGCTCGGTTGGTAGTCTTGGTAGTTGTTGTCTATCCAGGCGACGGACCTTGAAAGTGTTGCATAGTTGGCATTTCTGCATGAACAGTCGTATGTCTCGCACTAGGCCTTGCCTGTGGTACTGTCGTGCTATATTCCTCTGTGTCTGTTGTGTGCTAGGGCGTCCAGCGAGTTGGTCGCTGTGTTTGTACTGCATCTCGAGGGCTCTTGCCACTTCCGGCACGTCAATCCTCCACTTGAGTTTACGCCCACTGGGCATGATTTCGAGTGTGTTGTTAACCACTCTGTAATTGAGTACGGCTCGCTGGGCACATTTCTGTATACGTTTCTGGGTAAACTGATATGTGTTATGTGTGTTGCACACTCTTGTACACAACTTTTTCGTGGTCACTTGTGAGTTGTTGGCTGTGGGCATGCTCATCTGGTTGATTCGTGGGGTTGGCAGTCTGTCACTAAAGGTCGCATCTGCAAATTTTCGAAAATAACGAATATGAATAGAATATTAAAAAATTCACTTCGAAATATCGAATTGAATCATAACTGAAAAAAAATCGAAAAACCTAAATGATAGGTTATATACTTTCGAACTCTTGAAAGTGTTTAACTATTGTACTTACTACTTGAATTCATGTATAATTATTGTGATAATGAAACCACACATTTATCAGCATATTCGCATGAAAAGAGATTGAAGTTTTTATTTCCATAAAACTATCCACAAACTTTTGTCGGCCTAATATCCAGTACCAAGACTCAAATAACACCTATATTACACAAATTCCAAGCACGTATTTAAAACCACATCAACTGTAACACATTCATCGTTATTCATCATTAATTTTTTAAAATCAATATTCTTGTTCGTTTCATGTCATTATTAACAACTGTCGTTAAAATGTAAACAAAACAATGGATTGCAGGGTGACCAACACAATACCAAACGATCCTTTCATGTGAGAGTGTGATCAATTTTCTCCGCATTTTAGCCCAATTGCTAACACAAGTACAAATCACGTTCGCATATAACTAAACACCACTTTAATATAGTATTAACAGAGGCTATCATGTTTTAAAATCATATTCTGTACTGCATACGTCAACAGATTTTTTAATGAAACATTGCCACCATTGAAAAACAAATATTGTATCCTTGACCAATATATTTTCAATCACAATAAGAAAAAAACACTCATCCTAATACTTGCGATAAGAAAATAACCGAAACTTCATAGTTTTAATACATTTCCCGTTTTATAAAGTAAGCTGGCTTTAGTGGATGGTTTCACAAAATAAGCTGGCTTAGAAATCCAGAAAATATTTGGGCATCTTCAGCGGGCAAAGCGCTGTAGAAACGCTTCGCTGCACACGTTCAGCTGCCATCACTGGTCACCACTGCGCTGCTGAGCTTCCGCAGCGGTTGCAGCGAAAAAAAAACTCGCTGCGAGTCTGCTGCAAGCAGACGAATGTTTTGATTTGAAACTGCAAAATGGCGATGTCTGTAGATAAACGTTTTGTTTAAGTGGATTATAGCGAAATATTTAGGGCTGTCAATCTCAACAGTAAAATATTGAATATGTTGAAATGGTTCTCCATCTGTGCTAATAATACCGTCTTTTCGTAATCATATTAAATGTTAACTACGTGGGGAAAATAGATGGGCAAGCTTGTGGCTAGTGTAGAAATCGCGCGGAAATATTTGTAAACTAGAAATTGGTGTATTGAGCAACGCTGACAGTATATAGGGATAAATAAGTATTATTTTCAGGCATCGTGCATGAAAATAGATGATCCATACATTAATAAATTCCGCGTCTATGTAGGAGACTCGTAGGTTAGATTTGTAAACATGCTTTCCAAATCTTCAGTACTCGTAGATCGCAAATTCATTAGTTTTCTGCGTATTTCAAAAGTATTCAAAGGTTTACAAGGCTTCATTTAAAGCCTGGTTTCAGAATGTAGAGGACAAGGACGGACTATGTTGACTGTTTTGGTTATAATACAATAGTAAGCCTGCTGTGGTCAACTGTATAAAATAAAACAGTATAGATACAGGCTTACAACTGGGCATTCATCGAGTGGCAAGCACCTCTTGGAATACTTACTTATTCCACCTCACATTCCAGACATTCCCTGAACTACCCCACCCTCATCACTGTCACCAATTCTCCCTAAAATCATTACACTCACAGACCATTCTGTCTCTCATACTCTGTCCTTCAAACCCCATGAAACTTTCTGCTACTCGTATCTCTAATCCTGTACAACAACCTAGTTAAGTACTAATTTAACCTTCCCCACCCTCCCACTCCATTCACCCCTTTATACATCCTGCCTTTATAATCTTCTGTCATTCAGAAGGCTCAACCCAACTTCTTTAACAGTATAAGTGGTCTGAATTGTTTTCGTCCTCACTCTCATCCTCCCCATTTATTTGTTATCTTGATACCATTCTTTGCACCTTTTCCCATACCATCATCTCCTCTTCCATGAATGAGTACTAGACTGAAGCAGCATACTTCAATAATTGCCTAATCATTGCCCTATAAAGCCTTCTCCTTCACTTCCCCACCAACTTCCTTAAAGATTTTTACCAGCATAACAATAGGTCGTTCGGAATAAAGTGAGCACTAAAAACTTAACCTTTGAAAAATATCACTGACCGCTACTTCATATAATTCAACTGTACGTGTAGTCTCCTTACTGGTTGTACGGTTGGCAGCAAAATTACGTAATATAGATCCGTTTATTTTCCTATTTAAATACAGCTATACTGAAACGAAAATAGATATAATTGTATTCTGTACAACTAGTATACTATTGTTTTTATCAAACTTCATACGTACCTACCGACTACACAATTTATCTAACACACTCAGGCATTACATCACATGTCCAGAGAGGTTAGACATTTCCTGTCTTTAGCCGTTACACACAGAAAGATACGAATTGGCTGAAAATAGATCATTTACAGGGCTTAATTTAGGGCTCATTTTATCCTGAACCGCCTATAAGGCCCTTTTCCCCTTTTATACTGCTCTCTGCTTTCATATTCTGTACCAGAATCATCAACCCCCCAAGTAAGTGTATTCTGAAGCTTTCCCTACCTCCTGCCATTTGTACATGCCATAATATCTTGCTCTCTACCTTGTGGACCTACTATGCCTTCCAAATATTTATTTCCATTTATTCCTCTCTATCCACCAACTCGCTCAATATCCTCCTGTAACTGATTCTGCTCTCCCTACACAATCATATGCAAACAGCCTCATTTTACCAGTCACCATTGCCACCAGAACACTTACTGAAATCGCAAAAAACACAGAGGCCCAGCACACTATCATATGGAACTCTTAACGTAACCTCCATTCCCCCGCTTTCACACTCTCGTGTTCGTCCCTTCAGGAAGTAATTGAGCCAACCAGCCCTTTGCTGTCCAGTTTCCATACAGTGTTCCAAGAGGTAGAATATCAAAGGTCTTTTCAAAATATATAAAGCAGGAAACTCCATGCTTCCCCTCATCAACCACCTACACTGAATCCTCCAGGAGCCCTGCCAGCTGCATCTCTCTTAAGGGTTTGTCAACTAGTTTTTTTTCAGACTTGTGACAACAACTCCTATTTTTTAACCATAAGCTTTGAAATAATTTGAGTCAATGTGCAGTCACACGATGCACAATACTGTGGATGTGTTTTTAATAAAATAAATCATTCGTCAGCAAAAAAATATTTTGCTTGTTTTCATGACAAAAAACGTGGTACTTTGAGTGTGACGTGCGCTCAACAGCCCCTCGAGTGCATCGCGACCGTTCGTCAACACACACACCAGCATCAGGGGTAGTATACCCGACAATGTCCCGCGGCATTCGGAAGGCACCCTGCATGCACCGGTACTGACGGGACCAACTGAGCGATTAATGTGGCCACGTGGTTAGCAAGCTAATACAAAAGAAAGTGCCCCGATTTAAAGCGAAACATCCAAGTAACACCATCGCAACACACCCCAATGCCATCTCAACAAGGGACATTGGTCGTTACGACAAGCATTACGCCGTCGCTGATCACGACGTGCATAAACGCCGGAACGAATGTCGCCTGAAACAGACAGTGCGGGAGTTGCTAGGGCAAACTAAATATAGAGAGGCAATCTCCATATTTTTAGCGAATTATTGAGCACCCACAAAAAAGGCAAACGAATTTATTACGCAAAGTGCTTCAAAAGTGTTCAGCGACGTTGGACCGCCGAGAGCGGTCCAGACAGACAACCCAACAACTAATAAGACCGCGCAACGCATCGGTAACTTTTTATACTTAAAATAGGAATAGGAGTTAATGTGTTGTATCCAAGTGTTCTACGTGTGTGAGAATAATAAACAGTGCCAGCTCGGACTTAGAGAGACAGCTTAACAAGCCAACCGGAGCGGAAGGCACAAGTAAATTAATTTCCCTATGTAAGTTTAAGTATGCAATTTCAACCAAACCAATTATGTTAATATCTCTAAGGGCTCAATTGTGTCTCATGTAAATTTTAGTGTCTTTTTATGTCTACAGTTTCAACACCACAAGCTTAAAGCGGCCACGTGAATAGTTTTGGCGGGCGCTCTCAGCTACTAGCGGGAATGTGCGCCATTGCTCGGTAGTCTTGTCTCGGGCGTGTAGGAGGTCGGTCACGTGTACGCGGCTCCTGGACCATCACAGTATCTTGTCTTATCATGTAGCTGCAATAGTGATCTTTTCTAGTATTTTCCGAAACTTAAAACGCAACAGTAATTCAAATCGTCCAGGAGTAGAGCCACCTCCATCCCTGCAAGCTCTTGTGCCCAGGGGTTTATTTTTCAACATAAGCATATCATCGCGTAACTAGTGTCCGCGTTTACCGTGTTAGCCACCCACCGGCTATAGACGTGGGGACCGCTTAAGGGCGGACTCCATTCCTTCGCAGGCAGTAGAGCTGGATAGGGATTTCAATGTTAAACTAAATTTGCGGTATCTCAGTCAGTTTTAAAGATATCATCTTCGAATAAGGGCCACATTGTAGAATTCGTAGCCTACAATATTGCTATTGAGCAAAATCGTGCAATTTAAAGTTCTAACTGTTTTTTAAGGTGAAATCA
>PNEQ01094372.1:40179-105193 GCA_003012365.1 Medauroidea extradentata | reverse complement strand
TCATTGACTATGCCCGCCCACATGTTGACCGAAAACCTCTCTTGGTGGAATCGCACAACCCTGGCATGTGGGTTTTCTTCAGCCCACACATGGCTGTTGTGAGCATTGTACACACCATGACGTGTGAAAGACGCTTCGTCTGTAAAGAGAACATACCTGGGAAACTCTGGGTCACGAGCTGTCTGCTGCAAAAACCATGAACAAATTGTGTCTGGATTGATAGTCACGTGGCAGTAATGCTTGCTCCCTACATGCGCGTAGCTGCTGCTCATGCAAGACATTCCACACTGTCATGTGTGATGCACCCACCGCATTTGCAAATTATGGGTACTTGTTGACGGTTGATCCTCGACTCGGGCGAGAACTTCCGCTTCAAATCGTGGTGTCCGCATTGTTGCATGAACACCACAGTTCCGGAAGTGTGGCAGGAGAGTACCTGTATCTCGAAGACGCTGGGCGATTCGTGCAAAAATAGTATGTGCTGGGTGCCGTCTGTGTGGAAATCTTTCACGATACATTCGTGCAACTAACCTGCCACTGCACTTAGCTTCACCATAAATCAATACCATATCGGGAAGCTCAGCATGCCCGTACCTTTCCATGTTCACTGTCTCACGGACGTTTGGTTTTGATTGCAACCCAGTTATTGTGAATAGTATGACGAGCCCACATATCCCAGCACGTCAGAGTGTACCTCGTCGCAGTCTAATGGGTACTCCGGCATGCATTACGGAGGAGGACGTGGGGAGTGTGCATGTATCAGGCCAAGCCTCAGACAACTTACTCTTTACAGAGTACAGAACACAAAACTGTCTGTTCATCACGGAGGGAATGATATTGAAAAACCTCAATGGTGACTGGTATACGTAGAATTGTGCGCTCCAATGTTTACCCTTCTTACATTACACGCATACTAATTTGTGTACATTACATTGTTCACTTCATTTGGTTTCGTACTACTACTGTGCAGAATAATTACACGTGTGCAGTACATTTCAATATCCCTGCAACATTTACTAACAAATTCGTTCTGCTACACCAGCCATCTATCAGTAACTGTTCGTAGCTCACACAACGTCGCCCATGACGCGTTGTAGGTTTACAAACTAGCGTGGGGTACGCGTTTGTTACTAACTACCGCGTCGTTCAGCCACACCACCTGTGTAGTACGCGTTGCCTACGTGGCAGTCCACTAACACTGTCTTGCCCATTTTCTCGTAAATGCTTCACTTCACAGTGTAACAACAAGACGACCTTTTTTGTTCATCGGGGTCTCTTGATACAAATTATAGCATTGCATGTCCATAAAATCTGATGGCACCAACGTCTAAGCCGGAAAGGGGGTGACCCCCCCCCCCATTATTTTGATGACGGTGTAAGTTATTCGAAACACATTTTTCACGGACTGTCGATAAGTGTTTGCAGAACACAGTATCCGGAGAATTATGATTTAGTGTTATGTTGTTTACGATTTTGTACCAATAAACTAGTTTGAAATTCGTTTTTCGAGGGCGTATTGCTCCCTTACGAAGTGTGCTAAGCGAAAAGTCATCCTACGTAACTGTACTTCATTTTCGACAAGGAATCACCACACGAAGTTTGTAACATACTTTCATTTACACCCTGCATATTTTAACGCTTACAACTGCACAGACACGTCTACGACTTAATCATTTCAACACTTTATCATTCAGTAAATGGACGAGGCTAGGCTTAACCTTGTTTGTTAGATAAACAAGCTATAATGAAAGCAACGTGTTTAACTACAATACATACGGAAACTAGAAAATAAAATAATAATAGTTTGTACAGGATTAGTTGAGAGAATACTGTTAATATATGAATGCAATTAGTTCGGCAGATGTTGCGATGTGTAAAAATTACATCACTCGTAACGATATTTTTACAGTATTAACTCTCGACAGTGCTCTTTATATTCATATAGAAACACGTTTTTAATAAAACTCTTGTATTTTCACAATGGAGAACAGTACTTTCATCCCGTGTATTTATTTATCGACGTTAAATTGCTTCGCTACGCGCGTATACAATAGAACGTCTGCTGTCGGTATCACTATTCCGAAGGTTCAGAAATTCACCACCAGATCCAGATGTCAGCCACTTTGCTTTGCATATCCCACAGGACTCAGCCCTGAGACGCATTTAGATCCCGCTCCTTCCCCGGACACAGTAGGTAGGTTAGGGGAAAAATAAATTTAGCCATTCTTCGCCACCCTCCAGCATCATGATAATAATGTTGAGGTATAAGGTGTCCAAAGGGTCACTCATCATCAAGTAGAACACAAATTTAACTTAAATAACTAAACACGCGCGCCCATCCAGTCTAGATCACGTAGTACAACCTATAATGTTGATCAGAGTAGAGTAAAACCACAGTATTTTAGATTAACGTATTTCGTTTAACCGTAACCTTCACACTAATCATCAACCATACAATAACGGCAGGGCTGTGGACAGGATTTCCGGGCCCCTGTGCAAGTAAGTCTTTAAGTTCCCCCTCCAAATTCCATCCCAAATACCACTTTTTTTTTGCAAGTTACAGATGACATATTTCTGGACCAACCTCCTGTAATCAAAATTTTATCACATAAACATAGTTGCGTAAATTTTATTGCAATGCAATTTACTAGACCACATTTAAATCCTACACTGATAGAGAAGTGTTTTTTAAAAAGAAAATCGACGTTCTCTTAGAAATCGGGAAAATTTTACATCAACTGTCAATATATTTTTTAAAAAATGTGCACTCGTAATTGAATGACAAATTACATGTTTTTCCTTAGTCATTGAAGTTATGTTTGGAAATAATATCAGGTCAGACACTTTTCAAAGCCTGAAAATAGTGTTATTTATGATTTCAGTACTTTGGGTACATGTTACATAAACATATAACCAAAAAAATAAATAATAAAATCTATGATTTTACACAACCATTCCTTAGAAATTAAGTGGCGTTATCTTACTAACAGCAAATGTGTGTGTGAGTTTATTTTAGGATAAAGGAAAACAGTACAAAAACTCTTAGGATTTCCTGCATTGTATTACATTTACTTTTTTTTTTTTTAATTTATCCAGCAAAGTCGCAACCTTCTTCGTAAGAGTTAAAAAAATCTGTACGTCAGCCGGTAGTTCGTATTATACTTCTTTTATTATTATTTTGCAAAGCAAACTAACTCAGACAAAATTACTCCAGAAGACGTAAGGAATACCTCTGACAACTCTGAATCCAAGGCAAGCAGCAGAGACAAAACAAAAACCACTGTTTTACATACTGTGTACAGCTTCTCTCTCTTTCTATATGTTTCTATCTTGGGCTTCCTCCCGCCCCCTTCCGCATCTCTCCAAAGTCGCCCCACAACGTCGCAAACTTAGCGAGGTCCCACAAGCGGAACTTCCTTCACACAATTCCTTTTCCTCTGTTAACTAGAGCCTTCATTATCATATCTTGATCTATGCCCTACTAATATAAGAGCAACACTGTGCAACAAGGGTTCATCACACGACAACGAAAACTCTTGGATATAGTTCTCTTCTTTTAGAAATTTCAAATATATCTATTATAAGAACAGATGCAGTGTCATGCGGTAGTTACGATTTAAAGTCGAATTCAGATTAAGAATATGATAATTCGTTTTTAAAATAGCAAAAGCATTTGATAAGGTATTTTCGTGATGACAATGTTTCACTTTACTTTTTGTGATATATACAGATTTACAACGTTTCCTAACAATAACAGAATTCATTAGAACTTATTTCATACATTAAGGTCATTTGTAAATAAGTAGTAAATAAGTACCAGGTGTAAATTAGTTGACAGAGTGGATGGCGTGAGTTGAGATTACAGGTAACTTATATGATTACGTTTATCACATGGCAAAAGTTGACAGATATGACGCTATAGTTGTCAATGAAGCATTTTGTTCTGAATAGCTATGCACATACTATGTTTTAATTTTATACAGAAAAATAAACCCCCTTTAAAATTTTCGCGCTGTGAAAGTACTGTATACTACTCTTAATTTTCAGAACTTAAGAGTGCGATGTAGATAAATAAACGGTGAAAACATCATTTGATTTCTACGCTTTTTTCGAAGCCAATATGGATAAAATACTCAGTGACAATTCTAGATGATGGTATTTTCCAACTTTACGAGTAAATATATATCCAGAATTACTAATAATTTGATACGCGTGATCTCTTGCTCCGCAGTTAAATGCACGACGTTCCGGCGTCAAGAGATTGTGCCTCAGAAGTTCGTATCACTGGAAACAATTTTGTTTAAAACGTTGGCTTAACCTATTGTCTAGGATTGCTATTGTTTAATTTCCGCAAATTGGCTTCAAGAAACCTACAGTTATAAATTAATGCTTTTAGCGTTGAATTATGTACCACGCCCTCTTAAACCAAACTAAACAGTACGCAAATGCACATTTAAATACCAGACGTTTCAGGATTATCACTCTATTACCAAATAGTACTAACCAAATACTTATACGAAATTTTCAGATCTAATTCAAGATATTACAACGGCACACGATTCTTTCGCTTAGTTAGTTTCCGCTATTAGAGACTTTTTCATCATACTCTTCATAAATTTTATTCAGTGCAAAGAAAGGTAGAGGACATAAAATATTTATACATGCAAAGGAGAATGTATTAGAACACTTAAGTCGGGCAGTTTTCATATAACTGAAATTATTTCTCTCTTTTTTAAAATTTAAGTGCGTTATGGAACTAAGTAGTCAGAAAAATATTGAAGCAGGAAAGCCAGAGAGAAAGTGAAATTGAGAGAGAGAGAGAGAGAAAGAGAGAGAGAGAGAGAGCGAGTGTTGAGTGGCAACATACAGATAAAAAAAAGAGACGAAAAACTATGTAAAATTCTAATTATTACGTTTCTAAATTTCAGACTTACTCCTGCGAGGAAAGAAGTCACTTGAAAATATCCTCGTATTTTGCACGCGAGCGCAGAAGGAAATAACAATTGTGCTGGATAATTGGCACAAAATGAACGCAAAGAACTTAGAGGAAACGTAATGTTGGCATCAGTGCCAGAGTTAGCTCTGAATTACGTAAGCTGTTAAAGCGGATTCAACTTTACGCTTTTCACAACAGCATTCAGTCAATTTTAATCTGTTCTCCATGAAAAATAACACACTATTAGCAATAATAAAATAAATATCAAACTTACAATATTTTTGATAGTAGGGATGTAGCTACGAAAATGAGTGAACAACATTAACAATTCAGAGGATAATGAGAGTAAGTACTTCGCAACTCACCTTTTTAATCTCCTTTACGTTAAAAACCCTTACAAATGGCATAAATGTGTACGCTACCTATTGCTGCCAGTGTGATTTGGAAAAAAGAAAATTATGATAGTACAACACGTATGCCCAACGACAACGGAAGGTTATGGGGAAAGGTAACCTACTAGTTTTAAATACTTGAGTTTTATGCAGGAACAAAGGTAATCTCATACTGAACAATTCGATATAACAGATACGTAATATGACCACAAATGGAACACAGTGCAATAATGTTTATACTGCACGCCATGCTTTTGTAGCTTATTACACCAATAAAATAGTAAGGCATATTTTATACTGTTGTGTACTTGCTTATTTCTCGTTGGTTGTATGCTATACTAACTAAAAACATAATTTACAATCAGTGATGAATTTAATTGAATTTCTTTGTCAAATTGCACCTTACCTTTTGATGTGTATAACTCAGTTGTGATACGGGTTACCTATGCCCTTTAATTTCAAAGTCCAGCGCTGGGCGTTTTGATTTGAACATAATTATACTCTCCGAAAATCTCTGTGCGAGAGGCTTACGGATTTTAAATTATTTTCAAATGAAAACGCGAGTAATTTTGAAGTTCGTATATTATAGAGGCCTAGATATTATCATATATATAATGATAAAAATGACAGTTTTGCACTATTGTAGATATTGTGGTTTCAAGCCCTTATTTTTCTGAAAACAGTTTTTAATTTTTTAGTCGAAAATAAAGCATACCACCGCATAGTGCTATATAAATAAACGTCCGATCATAATATATCTACTCGGCAAAAAAATCTCATCGAATTTTGATGAATAGTTCAGATTATATTGACGGTTGAGTATTCCAGACGTTCGCTTGACATACCCTTCCACACCCCTTAAGGGTGTTAAAGTGCGATAAAATCATAATTTTATATTTATATAAAATAGTGTTAATTTTATAGACTATACATGTGAGTAATATTTCCTCTTACCAAACAAATTTAACTCGCATAGTTTTCTCATAGCGGTGTTTCAAAGTTATAATTTGCATGTTCTGCTGCCATGCAAATAGTGAAAACCAACTGACTTGAGTTAGTGAATTAATTCACAGTGAATTAACATGCCACGTGCTAAGTAATGAAAAATTTTTTTTAAAAAAATACCGTGAACTATTTTTGTATTTAAAAAAATTGCTGAATTTTCAACTTTTTCCTTGCACTTTTGCGATTTTTTTTAAAAAATTCGAAATGTTGCGTTATGGTCTTTTAAATTCTTTACTGCATAGTTCATGGGATGTAGTATCACCGTGAATTATTTTATTTAAGTAGGTTAGTTGGTTTTCACTATTTGCATGGCAGCAGAACAAGTAAATTATGACTTTGTCGCACCGTTATGAGAAAACTATGAAAGCTAAAATTATTTTGTAAGAGGAAACTGTACTCGCAAGTATCGTCTACAAAATTAACACTATTTCATAAATATATAAAATTATGGTTTTATCGCACTTGAACAGCCTCAATAAAGGCCATGACCGACTTCTCTCCCGGCTTCTGTCATTGTACGAAGTCGTGTGTCACCGTATGTAATGGCCTCGCTATCGACGAGACGTTAAGGCCCACTTGCCTTACCAAGTTGAATCAGGGTTGAAACGTTTCTTATACCACACTGCAAACACGCCTGCGTCACTTCTCCCCTTATTTCCTGCCCTCTTCCACCGGCCACACACGTGTGTTTGGACAGCGGCGCACGACGTACTTTCGGGTCGCCCCGCCGCGGAATAATTTGCGCACTAACAGCGACCCGACGACCGTGGAGGTAATATTCCCCCGAGGAGGGGCTCGCCCCGACCAGCTGAATATTAACAACGCCACCCTACCGCAGGAGCCGGCGGTCCACAGGGAAAAATATGTCGTTGTCGGGTGTGAGTTGGTGAAAGAGGAGGGATTCTGGGAGCCGACCACCTCAGCCTGGATGTGGACCACATGTAAATTTACGACGGCGTAACAAGCTGTGTCGTGGTTCACGGTTACGCCTGCCTCAAACTATTTGGCGCTATCGAGGAACGCGCGAGTCCTAAATACCACTTTACACGACGCAAGATCTGAAGTTGTACGATGCGTCTCATACGAACTCTCATAAGAGAATATATAAACAATAACGCTCTGAAACACTTAACACATACACCATCAGCAAGTAATAACATTGAAGGAAAGCGGCTGAATGTGCATGGTAGTTGATTGTCTGTTGATGTGCTAGTAAACATATACTTATTTTTAAATAAACTCAATCGTGCAAGCGTGTGTATACATATATATATATATATATATATATATATATATATATATATATATATATATAACTTTTCTTCTCCAACCATGTAACTTCTGCTTTCCCGTAGCCACTCGGAATTAAACAAAATGTTACCTGCAAAATTAAAATTAAAAACCTTCTTGTGTCAATGTTGCTACGAATATAAATATATATATATATATATATATATATATATATATATATATATACATACACACACCTACACACACATACTCATACACATGTATTATGGCGGCTATTAAAATTATTAAAATGGGCTATTAGATTAGATGATGGTATATCGCGAGAATAGTTTGTGCTAACATATCCTTGAATACACTGTAGTTTCTTGCAACATGCAGACCAATAATATGCATTATTAAATATAACGATATCGGGATTCTTATTGGCTCAGTCAAATATGGTAACAGCTCCAAGTGAAAGCTAAAGCCAGTAATCTTCTGGTAAGCTGAACGGACGTAGAAACCTAGCAAATAGTCAAATCAACGCTGAGAGTAAACACCTGAGCCACTGAGCATTAAGCAGAGCTGCAGATGTGCACAAAATGTATTAAATTATTGTAAACTTTCTTTCACCAAGTATCACTGGCATAACGGTTGTCAATGAACATTTTTCATATTTTAACTCAAAACATAAAATTTGGCCCGAACTTGTTAGTTCCCAATACATGACGTAAAATATAGTTTCATCGGTAGGTAGAATGTATGAAAGGCAAAACTACAGTACGTACTAGTACATTTGAGGCGTGTACTTGATAGCGTTCTTGTTTCACATAAATACTACAGTGGGTTGAATTTATCATATGACAATGACGTCTGACATAAAATATGTATATGGCCAATGTTTGAAAAATTACCTTCTATTGTGTCATATTTATGTGAAAAAATACCTTAGGTGTTTAAGTTTAGAAGATAAACTATAAACATGTTAATTTGAGTTAATATCGGTGTATTACTGTCAAAAATACATAATACAATCTTTATTTATTCATGTAGTGTTATCTTCTACAGCGGAAAATCTATAACTATAAACAATATAAAAAACCCTTGCAAAGTGAACTGTAAAGTGTAAAAATTGAGTAAAATCAATTAAGTAGTTTCAGATACACAACGGACTATATTTATTTTGTCATGTAATGCTATTTTTCAAAATGGCTGACCAAAACAAATAACCCTACTGATGTCCAGTTTTGTTCGTTTAACTGTCAAGATATATTTGGTTGCAACTGATAAAGTATTTCTCAAATTATGACAAAATATTTATATACATGTCATTTTACACACAGAACTGACGGATCTAAGGCAATAAACCTGATTTTCCTCATATGGTCAAGTTAATGAGAGAATATGATCAGCGGTCAACATTGTGAGGGATGACATGAGGTTAGTATGGAGCGGCACAGGAATGAAGAGGCGAAGAAACGGGCGATCCCCGAGAAAACCCGCCTACCAACTGCATCGATCGGCACGATTCCTACATGCGAAAATCCAGGGACCGACCCCGCCGGGAATCGAACCCAGATTGCCTTGGGGGGAGGTGAATGGTCTGACCATTCGGACACCGCGGCGCTCTCTCACAGGTTCAACTTTCTGTGCGTCGATTCTCTGCTATGTTTCTGTACGTGTGCTACGCGCGATTGTAGATAGTGCCATTCCAAAACGTGCACACTTTATCTGCTTTTACTACTTTATGTGTTTGATCACTTGAGGTGGGCCTTATAGTCGCGGTATCAGTCTTGTACACTGTTGCCAGATGCGTGCTGTGCATGCGCCCTTGAATAGTCAAACAGGAAAACAAGGACTCACAAGCGAAAATAATTTGACTTAGGACACTTATATCGAAATATAGTTTATTTTATGTTGTATAGTGAATACATTGTTACCTACAATATTACGAAATTTCTTGATATTCAGATATTTGTAGCACTGAAAATTTAATAAATGGGATATTTTGGTTGTATTAAAGTGTAACAGTGCCATTCGTAGATATTGGTTGGAAATATTTAAATTTAAATCTTCTTTAAAATTGAATTTTTTTACTTATTCACAAAGAAAAAAATTAATAAAACTTTGTTACTAAAATTTTATTTGTATTATACCTATTTCTACACTATATGAAAAAATATGTATAGCGTACTAATAACGAGCAAGTTGATGCTACACATGAACCTTGTTAAGCATAAACCTAGACTACTGCCGATGGCAATAGAGATAAGTAACACAAATTGAGATACCGAATCAAATTAAATATTAAGCAAACTCAACGCAACCACTTTATTTTACGATTATTTAACCACATTTAATTAAAACAAAACGAGTTCATAAACTCTGGTACTGTGTGAAAAACTAATAAGAAAGATATTACGTATTCAGTGAAGCAATTCTACTATTCCAGCATAAAACACGTGTGAAATATGCTCAAGAATAGTTCATCTTGAAGTGAGTTTTAATGCTAAGAATGACACATTTTCTTGTCATGAACACTCTCAAATTTAATTTCAGATTTAACATTAGGTTATAATTATTAATGTATAGAAACATAATTTATTTGTTCTATATGTTACAAAAATAAATAAACGCATTAATAACACAATTTTTATCTGGTATGTTTTAAACTATCATTCTAGAAGTTGGCATGCCAAAATTCTACCCATGATTAATCAGACACATATGAAATGTTTGCGTTCAGATTCGTGGGTTAATATTAGCGTAGTATTTTATTAAAACATATATACGCATTCACATTATTTGTAGTAGTGGTTTAAACTTTATGATGCCAGATTTAATTATTTTCATGCATGTTTCACAGTCTTGTATAGTGGAATAAATACGCATCACGAGTTGTTTCCTCACTAAATGTGATGTAGGAAACTTTTCGAACAATAACCCAGTCTGCAGGATGATTCACGACGAGTAGCCGTCACATGGGATTTATTTCTTACGTTATTTGGAGCAAAAAGTATAATATACACGTGGGTATATTCACAGTACTTTCATAAAAATCCGAAACGTTAGAAACATGACGAATAAAATGCAGAAGAAAATATCATTGATGTTTTATCAGACTGTATTGTTTGTATTCGAGCATCTACAGTCGCAGACAAACGACACCACTCAAGATTCTCGGGAACTGAGTAGCTTGTTTTTATGTCACTCCGTGTGAAATTTGCCCCTTCAGTTAACTAGACGTAGCATAAAAAGTGCTGATTTTCACTTGCTTTTGCTCTAAATTATGTGTCACGGACGGGTCGATTCGGGAATAATTCTGGAGTACAACCAGAAGAAAGAAACCCAATGGGGCCTAACTTAAAGAGACAAAAACATAAATATCTGAGGCTACGCGCTTCTGTATCTTGTACAAGAGGTACGAAAAGGCATCGTAAAGGTTACGTACGTGTGCTTTTCTGATGTTACACCTGAAATAAAAAAAAAAAAATGGTTAGACATCTTAACACTAGACTGA
The DNA here is from genome assembly GCA_003012365.1 of Medauroidea extradentata. Lineage (NCBI taxonomy): Eukaryota > Metazoa > Arthropoda > Insecta > Phasmatodea > Phasmatidae > Medauroidea > Medauroidea extradentata. The sequence goes on along the minus strand of PNEQ01094372.1, from coordinate 94,110 downwards.
AAATCATGAAAGCTGCGGCCAGAGAAATTTATGAAAATTGATTTAAAACACGTGTGGCTTAATTGAAAACGTTTACAATTTATAAAAAAAGAATAATAAGAAGTTATAAAAAGTCATTACAGAGCAATTAACATGACACAAATGAATGACTAAAAAGATTATTAAAATGTAAAAAGAATTAAAATTTTAACCATGACAAATTATAAGTTAACAATTGTTTAAGCTGAACTACACATGATACAAGTTCCTAAAGTACAAGTTATTCAAAAGGTTTCCAATGAATATTTAGAGATTATTACAATCGGCTACGCTATGAATTTCAATTACAAACTAATTATTACAATCCAACTTTCATTTTCAAATTAGGTTTATCTTTTGCGTGTGTGTGGGTGTTCAGGCTGAGACTCGCACTTACAATGACCGAACAACTCGCGCGCTTTCGTTCCGAAATAATTTAGTACTTAACTAAATCAAATGGAATTTTCATTTTTGTATTTACATTAACTTTACCATTTACTTTAGCTTGAACTTAAACTGTACCATCTGCCTTAAAAAACATTAATAAACTTATCCTTAACTTATTGCTGAAGCCTCTACAGGCGGAGCACTTAAGGTTTCTGGAGTGGATCCTCTACAGCCAGGGCGTACAATCCGATGCTCCAGCCAAGTCTTTGGAACCAGGCATCTCTGCCGACGCCAACACTATAATTTCACTAATTTCTCGCCAATCGAGCACACCACCGACATCCTAGCCCTTGGGTAGCGGTGCCTTCCCAAGGCTATTGTCACACGACACGAAACTACATCTTATCAACACGAGGTCCCCATCAGGCCCTTCACTTGCACTAGGTTTGTATATTATCCACGAAAAGAACACGTACACACGTTAAACCACGTCCTTGTTGGTTAACAATTTCAGTACGCTTATTAGAAACATTTTTCGTGCTCTTAAAATGTCTGAAAACAGTTTTTTTCCCTGCCTGCTGTGTGTAATGATACGAAAAACTCATATATAGAAAACATGTGTTGGACTTAAAACAATACTTCTCACAATTGAATTATTTGGACACCTCTTAGGATCCCATCGGAAAATAATAATAGTAAAGTTCTGTACGCCAGTTGAAAGATTGGTACGTACACATTTTTTTTTTTTACTTTTACAAGGAAACCCATATACCGAAGATTATGGTTATAAAAACATAGGTATAGCCTTGAATTTGTACCTGCGATAAGGAAAAATTACACTTGAAATAGTTATTTCATTCTGATCATGAAAATTAAATTATGTATTACACAACGGCTGAACAAATAATTTTTACGTGCAATTATTTCGAAAAAGAATATTTTTGATGTTTCAGGATCTTTGGGCTTGTTTTACGCGCAATTTTCTTCTTGACCACCGTCACTTGTTTGTGTTTGTGTGGCTGGGCCGTGAAATCGAACCTGGGTCCTTGTAAATTATCATCCAGAGTTTTAACAGTATGCCATCTGCTTTGCATTTACGGTGCCTTTGCTTGTTCGTATTATCGTGAATCCAACACTGCAAATTTTGGTTTTAATTTTTTCGGTTGTGTACTAAACAATTTTTTTTTTAGAATAGCTTTGAAAATACCCTTTAAAATGGTTGATGTGGTTGTACTTTACCTCTATCGTAGTTTAAAGCTATTTGAATGGATTTCAACCTCAATGTCGCAATTTTATTTGATCATAAAGGAAATAAAATGTTTCAACATCATTATTACCTTTCATGTAAAATTATTGTGGAGCACAATACGCCTGAACGCTACACTGTGATCGGTTAGGTGTGAAATATGTGGAAAGCTACACTGTGATCGGTTAAGTGTGAAATATGTGGTAATCTACACTGTGATCGGTTAAGTGTGAAATATGTGGTAATCTACACTGTGATCGGTTAAGTGTGAAATATGTGGAAAGCTACACTGTGATTGGTTAAGTGTGAAATATGTGGTAATCTACACTGTGATCGGTTAAGTGTGAAATGTGTGGAAAGCTACATTGTGATTGGTTAGGTGTGAAATATGTGGTAATCTACACTGTGATCGGTTAAGTGTGAAATGTGTGGGAATCTACACTGTAGTAGGTTAAGTGTGAAATAAGGTATATGTGACCTACTGCAGAAATTACGAGTGGTCCTATCACCAAATATGGTACACTAATTTCACCTTGCCAGGTGATAAATACTGTGATGGCTGTCGTACTATCTGGTACGTATAGCAACTGATATGGCAGCCTTAACACGAAACTGTACAAAGTCTAGTTTCTTGTATTATCGACTTATCCGAGCAATTTTAAGTTTAACCTTTCATAAATTCCCTGCTAAAATTTTAATTTACTTTACAATGCAATGCACCGAGGAAAGTTGGCAGCGATATGGGAGAAACCCAGGACCCATAAGGTTAGATTTTTTCTTTGTGTTCATTTGAGTCACAGTTGGCTTAATATGTATTGTTTGCAAACATTTTTCGGCCTCTGTAGCGTGGCTGGTAGCATACCAGCTTACAGTGCGAGAGGTCCTGGGTTAAAGCCAGCACGGGCGTGGATGTTTGTGTCGTTTCCTTAGGGTTATGTAAGCCGTCCTTTACGTACTAAACCTAACGGCGTAAAACCGAGAAACGTCAATAAACCATCTAAAACAAAATTAATAAAAGAACATACATTTTTAATTGTTCACTTATTTCATTTCAAAAGCTGTAGCAAAGCCTATTGTTGCCCACGTCGTACCTAACACCGTTAGCTCTTCACTCAAGCAAGATTATACGAAGTTTTGAACTGACCGTGAACAGTCTACAGGCAAAATTTCCGGGGTATTTCTCTTTTATTTGACGTTGTTTCTGACAGTAAGTAGTTAGCAATTTCATATGACTTTAATGTAAAACGTTTTAAAGTACTTAGAATTTGTCAACCTTCGATACACACAGAAAATAAAACGAAATAGCAAACTACCAAGTGTTATCATTTAAGGGGAGTGTTAGACAATTTTATTATATTTTCAGTTTTGGAGCCATGCCATTTATCCAAATTGTATTACCAAAATTTACTCTTCGACAAAGCATAGGATATGTTCTTGGTAACTTCTTGACATAAGTAACAATGGAATATTTCATTTATTTGTCATGCAGAAACATTTCAAGAGAGTTCTTGAAAGTTAGCCTATAATTCTCTTGCCACGATTCTGCATGATATATTTATTAAATATTCCATTATAATTTATGTCAAACCTATGTTCTGTCGAAGAGAACATTTTGATAATACAATTTAAATAAATGTTATGGATCAAAAACTGAAAATACGATTAAATTGTCTAACACTCCCCCTTAACTAAAGTAAATAAGGTCATTAAATTATTTAGTTAACAGACATAGTTATATGGAGGACGTTTATTCGTCCACACTCCTCTAAGGCGGTAATGTGGTGCGCATGCGCGGGAGAACACGTGGGAGGGGAGTGTTCACGTAGGGGATGGAAAAGGGAGAGGGGTCGCTACGAAGCTGTGCTGTGGACGAGATTCTGGTCTCCAGTAGCGCCCGAGCCGGCGTGGCGACTGGTGCTATAGTATGTGCGAGATCGAGGTCGATACATCTCTCGTGCGAGCACCGATCTGACTTACCTACGTTCGGACATACCCCCTTGCGACATGATACGCCACGTCTGCAACCATTAACAACGTCGGTGGTTATTTTTATTTTAATAAACACGTTTCTTAAAAACGTAACACACACTTTGCAACTAAAACGAGAATAATAAGAGATTGGTGCAATTGTGTGATGCGCTTGGTTAACGCAACTGTCTAATGTGATGACGTTACGGACCTCGTGTTGCTTCGGCATACTGGAACTCTGTTATATCGGATCTCCTCTGAAGTCTTCCGGCGTGGGTTTCGCGTCCATCCCCAAACTCCACAGCGCGAGTGCCGACGAAATATTTCCCGCCATGCGGTGCGAGTGTTCTCCGCGTCTTGTGCGGGCGAAACACTCCTGGACAAACATACGTAGCGGCGAGCGTGTGTACGATGTAAACAAACACAGCTATTGACAATAACACTTGATTAAGGCAGTGACAGTTTTCCCGGCCATGAAATACTTCCCGCGCTGCGGTCCGGCCTTCAAGCCCACCTTCGTCACTTTCGTCGTATTTGGGATGTTCCAGCATCTCTCCTCCTCTAGTGAGTTACATCTTAACTATGCATGCGCTACGCGATATGTCCTTAACGCACAGTTATGCCAATTTGTTGATATTTCTCGGAAAGTCGTTAAGCTAGAGAAAAAAATTGCTGGAAGTGAGTGCATAAAAAAAAATATTTTTTTATTTAAGCTACAGTGTCATGTGCTTTTTTTATATTATACTTTTGCCCGTATCTTTAGTAGACGTCGCACTGTCTAAGTGATACAGACACGTGTCAGAATTAGTAATTCGTGAGGATATTTAAAAGTTTGGCCAATTTTTTAACATTAGCCGTTTCAGAATAATAACGTGTCACTCGGGTTGCTAAACATCACCTCGATTACTTATGAACACGTTACTTTATTACTGTACAATAGAGGAATGCTTAGCCATTCTAGGGCCATGATTTTGTCGCAAACAGATTTTTGCCCCACATTGTTTCAGTGTCTCGCGTGCACATCGGCAGTTCTGCTTCACTGTTATTGGCAGCGTGTCTATGTTCAGACATGTTTCTCATTTGACTGCACCAATCAGAATAAGATTATTGTGACTCCGTACGGCTGTAATTTGCCAAGGCAAGTGAAAGTAAAATCATCCATTCACAGACGATGTAGCAGAGCTGCAAATGTGCACATAACGCATTGAAACCAAACGTTTCAAAAATATTTTTGCCATAAAATGGTGGCTCTAGGCCCATTCCAGAAAATAGTATTATCTAAGTCATAATAAAGGCAGAACTGCTGCCTTATTACATTAAAAAAAAAACACGGAATACGCTGTTTACAGTACAGTAATGGCTATACAAAAACATTCACATTTTTTGAGATCATCCATATTACTTGACAGTACAATATAACGTTTCTTGACGGATAATATATTAAAAAATTACTAAATTATTAAATCTGTAAACAACAGTCTCTGCTCGAAGTGCAACGTATGTAAGCGGAAAAATAAGGGATTTTCCAGTTCATTATAATATTAAAGTGGAGAAAATTTGTTAAAATTATCAAGGTTTAGTTAATAAATTTTCGTAAAAAATTACCATTAGGGCCTAACAGTAGTTAGTTAAAACGAAACACGTAGTTAAAAAGAGCTCAAATTTACAGTAGTAAATAGTTCTCATTAACACAGTGAAAAAAATTAAGAGCGTGCTGTAATTATTTCTATAAGCAATCGTTAAAGATGATGGTAGCCTATATCGCGAAATTTTTTTGTGCCAACATAGCCTTGAAAACATTGTAGTTTCTTGCAAAATGTATTATTGGGTGATATACGTCTGACACAACGTAGCTGTCTGCAGACCAATAATAGGCAACAAATATTACAATAGCTGGATTCTTATTGGCTCAGTCAAATAGGGTAACAACTCCTCGTACAAGCGAAAGCCAGTAAAATTTCATTAGCTGAACGTATGTTGAAACCACGGTCGTAGAAGAACAGGTCTGGACACTCGCCTATCCACCAATGTACTTTGCTTGACCCCCTTGTTGTTTGACTGTAGTTCGTCAAGTTACCGACAATGATGTACTTGTTGGCACTGTTATCCGGGCAGTTGGACTCTTAACTCCATCCACATTTTTTCATTGTTAACATTATAAAGTAAATAAAGATTTCTGGAGTCATGTTTTAAAATTGTGAGCGAAGGAAGTATTTCATAAATTGATAAAAAATACGTTTTGATAAATTGTTTATATTAGTGGGAGGAAAGTGGGCGGAGTTAGAGCTCGACCGCCCGGATTGCAGCGCCAACAATGTATAGCATTATCGGTAACTTGGTGAACTGCAGCCAAACAACAAGGGGGTCAATTTTCCAGGCGAGTGTCCAGGCCTGTTCTTCTACGGCCGTGGTTGAAACCCAGCAAACAGTCAAGTTTTCCCGCGATAAACCATCATCTCTAGCAATCGCACTTTACTTGTATCACATAATTTCCATATTCCGTAGAAATTATCCTCAAGATTGCCTAGTTGATGTAAACATGTGTTGGAAGAAATTGTCATCGATGAATATTGTTGCATTACCCTTCTTAAGAATAGGTATATTACCGACTCACCTCTAAGAACAAAACGCTTTGGAGGCGTCTTTGAGTCCGTTCCATATTCCTTGCACACGCTGTGCCGTGACATCATGTTCTCGAACAGCTGTTGTCAGGAATTTTGCCGAAATAATGCTATTTGGGAAAATGTAACGACCAGCAGATAGTTTTTAAATCCCATTTTTAAGTGTTTAGACACATGTAATATGTTTCGCTGTAGTGTGTTGGCATCTTGAACAAATTCCTATTCATTTTCTTGCAGAATACGAGTTTGTTTATGTGTTTTGTTTACGTCGTCTTGTCATTTTGGTTTTCAATTATTTTTAACAGGATTGCTAGTGAAACGTTTGTATTTTGGCAACTAAAGTTTCAACAGAGTATAAATATTACTTAACAAGTACTGTAAATACGAATTTTGTTACTACGTGTATTAAAATATAGCTTTTCCTACATGTTTTGGGCCAATCTACATGTCAAAAACAACAGTGAGCTCTCTATGCTTGAAGAATATGCGTTATAGCGATTTAATACTTTCGTACATTCCACGTGTGTCAAGTTTCACTACATGTCGCACGTTTACACGTCGCTGCGAAACCAACGACGGATTTCGAAAGAACTTACTTTTTGGGACTGCGTTGATCCTGTTGTCAAATACAAGGGATGCAAGACAATTTCTAACTGTTTATTTCTGTTTGTGACCAAATTGAACGGCGCAATATTGCAGCCCATAACATGTCATAACCTATACCAGAGTTTTTTTGTTGAAAAAAAAAATTGTTACCTCCACCCCTGCTAAAGTACACAATTCCCTATTTTCACCTGCAATATGCCAGCGTTCAAATTGGTCATGTAACAAAAGCGCAGCGTAACAGTGTAGTACTATTTATAACGCCTTTGTTCAAATATCGTACAATAATTGCTGTTGTAATTAGAGGAAGGGCAATTTCGCAGATTTAATTCTATAAGCTATGCTTTAAGCCCACGCACAAATAGTTGGAAGTAAGTTTAATTACGTGGAGATTTTCGAATCCACCAACAAATCTGCACGAGAAAATACGCTGAATTCACCGCTTCTAGTTCCTAGATAAAACTGGCTAATTATTACTACAGCACTAGAGGATTGTATACACAGGAACAGTGAAGTCTGCCTATAAGTTACTGAACTTGTGTAATTTATCGTCGACAAGCTAGGAAGCTCAATGTTCTGGTGGCGTAAATAGTCCTTTGCTATACTTTTACATAATAAATTACATTATCTTCCTAATCTGAAGTATAAATAACTCCAACCTAGCTATATAGCTAGTACAAAATTAATATAACGTAATCGAAAGTATTTCTGCACGAAACTCCAATATATTTTACATAAACAACGATTAACGAACCAAAATGCGTGCCAGCGTAATCGGTTAGGCGCCGGTCTACAGCGCTAGAGGCCCTGGGTTCGAATCCCGGCACGGGCATGGTTGTTGTGTTGTCCCGTTACCTCACTTCCCCACATCGACGTTATTTAAGGGCCGTGCAACCCTCTCACGTCACCTACATTCATGCTGGCAGGTAACAGCAAGAACTTGTCTCACACGTGTCTGAAATCATCTCGGCCGGGTAAAATGCAAGAAGTAAGAAGGGACAAGGTCTTGTAGCGGTAGCATTCCTTCCGAAATTTTAGTTCAAGAACAATGCATTTTGAAACCGTATGAACACATTGAAATAAAAAAATTCTTTTTCAGGAATTTTTTTACACTACTGTTTCAATCAGTAGGTACCATTGGGGAAGAATTTCGCAAATTAACACGTATTTGAAATAAATCCTTAATGACGTATATTTAAATAATAACACACATCATATTATTTTAATAAAAATTCACATGCTCTTTAAAAATTGTAACTGTTTTATAATGCTGCGTTCCCTACATCGAGTCTTTGATGAATAGTAGAAATATCTAGGAAATGGATGTAGAACAAAGCACCTTAGTTCCCTCTCCCGTTTCCAATGGCTCTATTTGACAAATAGAAACTGTCTTAATTGACGACATTGTGGCCGAATAATTTTATTTAATTCAGTTTAGGCCATGAATTATTACTGCAATAAAATCTCTATGATCCTAACATTGCAAACAATTACTCGTGATAATAATTCCGTACAGTTGTATCCTAATAACTAGAGACACTGGTGTATCGCGGGAAAAGTTGATTGTTTGCTAGGCTCCAACATACTATGCATAACACTGAAGGTTTTGTACCTATATTGGCTATGGTATGGTTTATATGAAGCACTGTGTCCCTCTTCAACAGACCCAATTATAAGTGTATAGTTTTAACACAGGGCGTGTGTGATTTGCCAGAAAACTGTTCACACGTGTCACAATAGATGTACTATAGTTCATTGAAGGCAATGCCAAATATTTTCGGAATTTTCCAGTGTCTCTACTAACAACCTAGTAGCATAACGTGTAGTTACAATTTAAAAACTTGTAAAACATATATAATTAATTTCCTGTTTCAAGTGTTTTTATTTTAATACTTTTGACGCAATGGTGCTATTGTTTTCGTCATTGTACTGACGTATCTGGCACGGCAGTAATATTCCTCTTAGAGAAAAAATGTTCGCTATTTCTCCCCCCCACAACCAACCTCATTTTAAAGTTGGTTGCAAAAATATGGAATAAACTAAATGCAGTGTCCGTTTATCTGTCGGTTTGAGGAGACACCATCATTCAGTATCCTTGCAGAAACGCATAGCCTGACTGGCATCAAGTTTACAAAATATTTGTTATAAGTAGGGACTGTAAAAATTCGCGAGTCCACTGAACTGTAGGCTAGCTTCCAAGAATATATGTGAACACAAGCAGACAACAGCTGCTCATTGGCTGCTCGCTGACACAGTGAAATGGACCTACATTTAGTTACATTGTTATTATTGGCTCTGCGACTTCAAGGTGATGTCAGATAAGCCAACAGACAATTGTGAATTGCTCGATTCGCATTCAGGAATCAGTTGTTTATGTCATTAGCACTGATATTGTAAAAAAAAAAAAAAAAAAAACCTCGGTAGTTGGAAATATGGATCTAAGAAAAATATTGAAGAAGATGCTGAAACGAAAACCTTTGAAAAATTCAAAATATTCATTAAATTGAAAGATTTCATTGGCGGGCTTATGACACCAGCATAATGTCTCAATATTTTTAGTAAATTGATGTCAATAAATCTGAAGGTAAATTGAAATAAAATTTGATTGCGTGAAAGGGCAATTTGTTCTAGGTGCGAGGGAAAAGGGGGGAGGGGAGGGTGGCAGACAAAGAGCGAAACCTGGGTTGGCATGAACTAACTACGAGCCTGTAACCAGACGAGCGCTGAAGTGTCCCTTTGGAAGTTACAGCCTCCCGTGACTCGCATTTTTTCCCCTTTCCGCTTTAAGTTTTAACTGATACAATCCTGTTCCTGTCCAATTTTGCTTGTTGTATACTCCACTGTTTGACTTTTATCACCACAACACTTTGTATAAACGGATAGGACCTTGGACACGAATACCAAGCCCCTGTGCAAATAATTTTTCGGAATCCCGTACCATTCCAAATTAACTACCCTTTTCTTTAATTTTTACTCACCACCCACCAAGGTGATCCGGGTTCGATTCCCGGCGGGGTCGGTTCCCGGATTTTTGCATGTGAGAATCATGCCAGACGATGCCGCTGGTCGACGGGTTTTATTTTATGGGATCTCCCGTTTCTCATGTCCTTTCATTCCTGCGTTGCTCCATACTCACATCATGTCATCCCTCACCAGCGATAAAGACGTACATGTTAACCGCTGACCAAAATCTTTTCACTAATTAACTTCAATTTTTGTTTTCATTATGCTCGCTTCTACTTAACGTACGACACTTATTATTAATATGACAGTTTTCATCTACTAACGTAAGAAATTCATAATAACACAAATTATATTTTAGAAGATAGAACCGATCTCCGGCCCCCTATGTTGGCGGCTATGCAAACAGACGTAATAATCACTGATAGATAGGGCCCGGAAAATGTCGCGGATTCTATGACCTGCATGCTAGAATTCATTGTCCTATGCACATTCAAGTCCCGACTATTCGTTCTTTCTACGTTGTTCCAGTGAGTAGCAGCTAGTGGACAAATCGTGGGTTTAGAAGTAAAACTACCCAAGTCCATTTTCAGTAACTTTCGGGAAACCTTAGCCAAAATTAACCAAACCATTCTACAAAGCTGAAAATAAGAGTACTTCTATGAGAGAGAAGGTGTCAAGACGTGGGTATTATTACCACACGTAGAGAATGATATTCGCAGTACTTGGCTGCAATATCTCAATTTCGGAGAAAAGAGACTTGGGTAGTTTTACTTCTAAACCCTCGAAATGGCCGGGGCTTCAGTATGCACAGAACAGTGCTTTCTAACATGCAGGTCATTGAATCTGCGAATTTTCCCGGGCTCTACTGATAGACTATTATCGGTACAAAAGCCTTGGCCATTTGATGACAACGTGCGCTATGTGGAGGGTGCAGCCAATGTCGACACAGCCTCTCCTGTCTGGCACAAGTGCAAGGCGAACAGTACCACACGTATTTGTTCTTAATTATGTGTGTGGCGTTTTCATCAAAATGTCTGTTTGTGAGACGAATACGTTCATTGATTTCTCGCCTTCTGTCTTTAGTTGATTGAGAAGTTATCCGAATGGTGCATATATTTTTTAAAAATTTTTTTAGTGTGTGTGTGTGTGTGTGTCACAATTTGGTAAAACAAAGAATATCCATCTTAAAGAACTCAAGTATGTGCCGTGTGTATTTGGACCAAAAAATGTTCTTCCTCATTTCTTAGTGTGGTAGTATCTCTCTACTTAATGTTAACTTTTTCATGTTATCGTCGGGGGTCAGATATATGCTTGATATATATTTAAATTACATTAAAGAACAGTTTTAGTTTTAGGACTTTCATAACCACGTACCATCAGTTGCAAGACATTATGCGTCAAGTTGGTCGTACACCTGAGCGCCAGACGTTGGATGACGTTTTAAGGGACACATGCAGGTCGAGCATGGTTCTCATTTTTGCCCGTCATACGGAGTAATAAGAATGACGCCCTACCGATAAGACGATTCGTAAGCATAGTTCTGTTTCCGTCACAGTGACAAGTACGCTGTGCATACAAATTTTTTTGCCCGCTACAGGCAGCGTCAAACGACGAATAAAAGGAATTAAACATGTATATTTCGTATATTTATTGTCTTAGTTTGCTGCGGATTACTACTTCGATTGATATGAATTTCGGTGGTTCTCCAACACCGTAAATATGTTTATTCTTCTATTACGAATAAAATCTGCGGTGTTATGAAAGGCTGTAAATAACCGATTAATAATACCCGTAGATTAATGCAAAAATTACACATGCTACGCTAAAATAATTTGTATCGTATAGTTTGCAGAAAATAAAGATTTATTCTGTTTGTAAGGAACTAAACCTTAAATTCCTGTAAAATTAATATTCGCTACCGCAATCAGTATTCCTCACAACGCTCTTAATCTCAATAATTGTTTTCATAAAACGCAACTTAACATTATTTAAGCAACTAAATTTAAATGAACTTCAACATATTAAAACACATATAGGAAGACGTTCAGAACAGGACCTACATTCCAGTGCATGTTAAGTTTAACCTTTGAAGAGCAGTATTAATCTAAAAACGTTTCATTAATTTTCTAGGGGAAATAACACCTCTTAAAATTACGATTTTAATTATACAAATCTAACAAATTTATATAACAAAAGGCGGAATCATAAGTAATTCTAGTTGGCTATTTGTATATTCCTTTTCTATGCATGCAAATATCTGTTGACGGTAAAATATTTCACTACTTACGATAGTGCACACTATGTACTAAACACACTATCATGGACACGTATTCTAATAGTCAAATCATATAATTCATATAGTTCACTTAAAAATGGAGGATATTTATTTTAATATCTATTTTTAAATTCTATTCGCTCGAATATTTTACTAGAATAAATATTTAATTAACTGTTTTTCTTTCTGTATAATTTTTTGCACAGTTTGTCCAACATATGCAGACTTCATACGCTAGACAAATATTGTACAAGGACAATATAGGAAACTCATATGATAAACACGAGACACGTTATTTGATTCCAGCTCCCGCCGATATGAGCGCTGTTCCTTCTGCAATAGGACATTGCTCTATTGGTGGTTTTAGTTTTATATAGGTATTGTTGATTATAAATTAAATGTAATCGTGATTTTATAATATATGCAAGCTCTTTCAGTTATTATTTTTATAAGTTAAATTTTAAACTATAAATAAACACATGCTCATATGAGAAATTCAGTACCTAAATTTATAACCACCATAGAAAACAGAGACATAAGAATGTTAGTAATTCCAGTCCTCGTCGTTGGTGATATGTCTCACGCTTTGACAATACTGAGAAACTGTAGTTTCCCATATTGTATTTTACTACATTTGCTTCAGAGTCGTTGTACATATGACACAGTGTTGACGATACGAGAGTTATGCCACCGTGAACCTTGCTCGTATTTTCGTGCTGCCGTCATGGCATATCCGTCATCCACACGAAGCGTAACGGCTGTGACTTCCTGTTGAAAAGAACTATGCTCGACCTGCTGCAGAATCACGAAAATATTTCTTGTCACAGTATTTTCTTTTTACAAAATAATCAGAGTTTGTGCTTCGTGTGAATATTCGATGTTAACTGTTTACAGACGTATCAAAAACGACTTAGCATAGATCCAGTCAAAAGGATTCACAACAATAAAGATATAATTTCGTACATGAGCACGTTACATAGAAATACAGAAACCTATCAATTTTGATAGGGCTATAATCCATTTGGAGCGATTTCGGGAGAAAATGAAAAATCGAATTTAGTATGGCTGGAGCCGGGAATAAAATCCGGTCCACGAAGTTATCGTCGACACACCACGCACCTTTTAATTGCGTTGGAAAAATTGCAATAAAAAATTGATAAGCATTTCCTAGAGATACGTTTCAGTTCATGTCAGTGGCTTTCTTATGCATTTGGGCGAAGGTCGGATCGCCATTGTCAGAGGCAGAGTAAAAAAAAAAAATAATAAATATCTAGCAGTCATTAATGATCTTAGAATGTATATATTGCCACGATCACTTACTACAACTTCTATGGCGAGGTTCCGGGTTCGAACCTTGAATAAGCTAAACGTTTGATTTTAAGGGAAATTTGAACGTTTGGTTTAACTTCGTAATATTTACGAGCTGCCTTCCAATCTTAATCTTAATTCAAAGCACGGTTTATACATGTTTATTTGTAAAGCTAATTTTTATCTGAAATTTATGGGCACCTTCCCAGGCAACCAAACGGCATGAAAACTATAATGTCAGAACATGTAGTAATATTAGAGAAATATGACGCTTGTGTGTAAATATGTCATGTTTTCTATTTACGTATTTCTGAAGCAAATATCCTCCCAGAGGAAATGTGTCAAAACTGCCATATTCTTTGACGGTTATTTTTAGGCATGAATATCGCTGTGAATATATTTAAGCGATTGTGCTAGCATAGCATATATTTTTCTTTAAGATGAAGCTATAGAATGTCGGGTCCATCACAAGGAAAAATTAATTTTTGAGAGTTTAATTACCCGAATGTTATAATCCAGTGTCCTATGCATACTCACGCCCCGTCTATTATTTCACTGTCTGCTGTTCTAGTGAGTAGCAGCTAGTGGACAAATAGTCGTGGTGTACCGCGTTGGTGCACTGGTAGCTAAGGATTAATTAAGATTTTAAAATATGTTGTAATTATTATGATATTATAGTGTAACTTAGAGTAAAATGACATTCACCCTTTTGTAACTAACAAAATTCTTTTTTTTTTTTTTGTGTGTATTACGATATTTGTAGGTTGTGAGTTTTAAAATTCAACAATATTACTTAAGATGATATATTTGAATTCTAATGAAATTTTTGTTTATAAGAAATGTATAATGTTTTAATGTATTTGGTCAAAATTCTGTTACGATCCAAACAAGACTTGTTTTAAGTTCACTGCTATGTGAGCGCTACTCTATGTAACCAGTTATCTGAAGTAGCAGACGCGATTTTCCTCCCTTTTGTTATTTGGCTCGCCATTATGTAATGTCGGTCTTGTAGTGCTTCCGTAGCTCTTTCTTTGCCTGATGTAAATTTTGTACGTCACCGCCTTGTGGTAAGTCCCTAAATTGTAATTACGTTTATGACCGTCCCTTGCTACTTATCTATTTAAAGGCGACCTAATTATTTTAAAATTTTGTTCAGCGGTTCCCGACTTGGCGCTGATCGGCCACGTGTCCTTAGCGATCTTTCGCTAATTCAAAGGGAATGTTTGGTTAGCTGCCTGTGGTAGCCTTTCCAGCCCGACGCGTGCAGTATAGTGGTTGCCAAATGTTTGCTCAGGAAAGTCCTTAAGTTTTAATTTTCTCATTTTATGTAAGAACTCTGCAGCATCGTATCGATGTCCCGTCTGATCCGACGTTTGTCTTTTCTCCCAAAGTTTGTTTGAAAAACTAAACTGCGTCGATTCTACGGATAAATACATTTTTTTGGTATGTGTGAACTATTTATTTGTTTGGTAATACCACCCAGAAGGAACTTTGCAACTATGTAACCATTTAAATTGATAGGTAACCTAAAAGGGCATCTGGGCCCAACCTCAAAATTGTTTTTTTTTGTTTTATTTAATTTTAATAGATGATAATTTCAAATCATGTAATCTTACTCAAAAGGGTAAATTATACCTAGTTGTTTGTGAACTGCACTTGTAAAAAAAAAAAAAGACATGAGAACCAATACTCAGAATTACATCTTAGTTGGAACTTATTTATTGAAAGAATTACAGAGTACACAACTGAATACGTTATTGGTAGAGATGATGGTATATCGCGAAAATGTTTTGCGTCAACATAGCCTTGAAAACACTGACACAACGTAGCTATCTGCAGACCAATAACATGCATTAAATATTAAAATAGCGGCATTCTTATTGGCTCAGTCAAATAGGCCAGTAGCTCCACGTACAAGGAAAAGCCAGTAATCTTTTGATAAGTTGAACGTATGTTGAAGCCTAGCAAATAGTCAAGTTTTTCCGCGATAAACCATCATCTCTAGTTATTGGTCTTTTTTTTAAAATTGTAAATCCTAACAGTGAGCACATTTGATACCTTTTGTTTACTTTCACATTGGCACCATAACTTCCAAAAGGTCTTCGGTAATGACGATTCCCTTAACCTAACTTTTGTCAAATAAAACCCCTAAAACTACTAATAGTCACAGTGGCTTGAGTATGCACAGGACACTGAATTCTAACATGCAGTCATAACTAGTGCCACGAACTTTTCGCGAAAATTAATTTTGCCTCACTTTGTTTCATTGCTTTACCTGCACATATGCAGTTCTGCTTCGTAGTCAGTGATTGGATGTTTGAACTCTTTCGTGTCTTGAGGTTCTACCTGCTAATCACAGACACGTGGTGTTGCTGTAACCTTATTGTGATTGGCCCAGTATCATGAGAGACGTCACTTCACAAAGACACGCTGCCAATAACCATGAAGCAAAGTTGCACAAATGTACGCAAGGCAATAAAACAAAATGAGGCAACATTTTTTTTACGAAAAGTTCATGGCCGTAGTTATCACTGAATGTCTCAAAGAATCGCCGGGAAGAGTATACACGACACCTCCCATTGGCTCGTGCCTAGAGGCTACGGTAAGGATAGTTGTGCGTGCCTGTGTCACCCCTAGTGCTTCCGCTCTTGTAGGTCTCGGACAAGCAAAATATCCTCAGTCTGGTGGTCACTGTAAGAACCCAGTACTTTTCCTGCTGCAAATTGCCGCACATTACCCATTCACCACTCCCCTCCCCCGCAAATGACAGGAAAGGGGCCCGACGTCAAAAGTGAGCTTAAGTAAACGTGCACGCTAAGGGGAACACCAGTTATTACGGCAGTTATCACGATCTCGTATAATATCCCGCAGTTACCACAAATTAGCGAAATTTTGAAGGAAAATAATAACCTTTTGTCATGGAATTAAAGCGGATATCGCACATGGGAAAGGCGGAAAAGTTAGAAGCTGGGCAGCCTACTTCTGCGACAAATTTGGAACATTTGAAGGTAAATGTCGTTTAGTCACGGAACTGAACGGTAGATCGAATACCGAGACGGCTGAGAAGTCTGCAGCTGAAATCATAACCCCAAGTTAACGAAGACGCGCGTCAGTCAGGGCGTTGTAGTATGTATAGGCCTATCTTGTAGTTTTCATCGCAATGTCAAGTGGCCCTTGTAAAAACTTACGTGTTATATTTGCAAAATTCATTAGTCCTGCCCGAACGTGTTTTGTCAGTCTGGTAGAATATTCGTGGGTTCCATACCGACGGGTTGCACTGTGTTCAAACATTCACTTTTAGTTGAATCAACTATCATGTGACCCGATACGGTGCATCAAAATAATATAGTGTTTTGTTATTTAAGCAACGAACCTTGTAAAATACGAAACACTAGACACACTTTTAGATTAACCTATACACGCTGAATTACTAATTTGCCAATTGGAACAGGACATTAAGGGCCTCGCCTACTACGCGCTTAAAGTGCGTTGCAGCGTATTTGTAAATACGATTTTTTAAATAAACTATTCCACATATGCCCAATGTGTCTATGTACTATAAGAAAATACACTCTAAACGATGAATGAAGAGTCGTTTCAATGCATCACGTCGATTAGAAAAATAATTTCGGAGCTTCTTAAAATGGCTAAAAACAGCTTCTTCAACCTGTTATACCTGAAAAACTACTCACGGGATTCGCGTGAAACTTGTCTAGAAGCATGCAATGGACTTTGCTTAAAACTCTCCACCAATAAAAGGATTGGGTCACCGCTGAAAATGTCAGTCAGGCGAGTGATCTACGATAGCACTGCACGCCGTTTCAGTTTCCTGCGGTAGAGGCGATACACGGCCAGATAAGCCTGTCAACATCGCCCTTGGCGCCGTGCCTCGCTCACACAAACACACGGCCAGTAGGTGGACGCCTTAAGGGCGCGGCGGTCTACCGCAATTTTCATCACCATTTTTTTTGGTACCAGATATTTTTTTCTTACTTTAGACACAAAATGTGACTAAATTTGGCTCTTATGAAATTTCTTTATCTCTCATAGTTTTCGCGTAATAACTTGTTAAAGTCATATTTTGCATGTTTCAGTTTATACGACTACACTAAAACCAACTGATATACCAAACTCAAAAAAATCACAGTGGATAAATAAATTGCAGGCTACAATGACATGCTCATAAAATTAAGAATAAAATTTAATTTGAATTAAAAAAAAATGCCGAATCTGAAAATAAAAATGTAATAAATTCAATATGTTTTTAAAAAATAGAAATAATTTTTATTCTTTAATTTTATGAGCATATCATTATAGCCTCCAATGTCCCTATCTGCTGTGATTTTTTTTTAGTTTGGTATATCAGTTGGTTTTAGTGTAGTCGTTAAAAAGGAAACATGCAAAATATGACTAACAAGCCATTACGCGAAAACTATGAGAGATAAAAAAAATTTCATAAGAGCCAAATTTAGTCACGTTTTGTGTCTAAAATAAGAAAAACAAATATGGTACAAATAAAAAATAAAATAATGATGGTGAAAATTGCGGTAGACTGCGCCCTTAAGGTAGGGTTTCCTTATGTAACGTTCTGCCTACAGTCGTTTAATACGCACCTGATTGAACTCGTCTTCTTTAAATTGAAATATTAATGAACGAAAACAGACATTCTAAGCAACACTACTTTACATACAAACACTGGAACATATTCTACAACTTCGTTCGATACCACTTCTATACACAAACAATTACTATGAAAAAAGGGATAACTGCCGTAATGTCTATCCTGTGTTATATATCCGTTTTAAGAAAAACAAGATGAAATATACTTTAATCTAAATTATTTCGTAGATTTAAGAGAATATGAAGGTTACTTTATTTAGGCCTACAGATGAATAATCTACAGCACTACTGACTAGCACTATTAAAATAACGAAAATGAAAGAAAAAAATTGTGTAAAGTTGTTAAATATAGTTGGCATTACATTTTCTCACTTACTTTTTACACACTCTTTCGATCAATTTCGCATTCCGAATACTACATGACAGGCTGAAGTAATGGAGGTTTTTCGCTATTAATTTTTATTTTGTAATGCAGGTCTCCAATATGACCATACATTTTTCACCTCGTCCTTACGAACCTTGTATAATATGTAGGGAGACAATTCATATTCTTGTAGGGTGAACCTACCCTACTTCGTGATATAGGTGGTTCGGGATAAAGTGAGCATTAAAAAAAAAGCCCTGCATAATTTCTATTTTCAGCCAATTCGTATCTTTCCGCGTTTGACAGCTAACGACGGGAAATGTCTAACCTTTCTGGACACGTCACTTGATGTTTGCGCGTGTAAAATTATTGTGCAGTCGGTAGAAATCTATACACTTTGATAAAGAAAAGGGTTTATTAATTTTATAAAACACTAATATGT
The DNA here is from genome assembly GCA_003012365.1 of Medauroidea extradentata. Classification (NCBI taxonomy): domain Eukaryota; kingdom Metazoa; phylum Arthropoda; class Insecta; order Phasmatodea; family Phasmatidae; genus Medauroidea; species Medauroidea extradentata. Next base: position 75,294 of record PNEQ01094372.1, on the reverse strand, counting down.
CAAATTCAGTCGATTTTATGTCAGTACTGTTACATTTAAATAACAAATTATAAGGCACTACATTAAGCAATTCACTGCCAAGCAAACAATGAGTAAGCTAACTGTCATGAATGTTGAATTGTATGCAGTAACAAGTAGTGATTTTTTGCGAAGATTTAACCTTTAGTGCTCACGTTGTACCGAATGAGCTATTGTAAGACTTTGAACTTCAATAAAAGAAATATGTCAAACATTTAAATTGTGATATTATATTTGACACATTGGTCACTTATTGCTAAACTGTTGGTAACCTAGTGAACAGTGTACAAATCCTTCCCAATTTTGTTAAACCCACTAAGGGGTTTATCACGATATGAAGGTATATCACGTTACATGGCCAGGTTACCCTATTAGTAAAAATTTTGTAGACCTGTGAGGACAGTTACATTGTGTTGCCAATAATTTTATGTCTTAACTCTCTTTAAGTTAGTTATAAGTTAGTGTGTTTTTTGATTGCTTGCAGTAATTCCTAAGGTTAAGGGCACCACTCACCACAATTCATTCCTACCTCTACACTATTAACTATAAATAACGTTTTAACAACTTAATTTTACGGGCCCAGCTAGTATTTTATCGACTAAATATTTAGTGTCCAGCAATTCAGTTGTATAATGGGCTCATGAAAGTTCATAGTGAATTTATATTTTAAAGTTGCCAGTTCTTGTTGTATTGTCAGCGCAGAGACGTTTCATTAATACATTTCTTTTTCCTGACAATTTCAGAAATAACCTTCGTTATGTTTTAAGTATAGCGGAAAATTATGCTGGTACTTCGGTCACGAGAAAAATAGTTAATTTGTAAAGCAGCGGCAGTTAATGTAGGCCTATATTTTGTCTAGTGCTGGGTAACAGTTTGCTTGTTTTACAAATTTCCACTTATAACTAGAGACATTAACTTTTCGCGAAAAGAATTTTGCCCCACTTTGTTCCAGTACCTTATGTGCACGTCTGCAGTTCTGCTTCATAGATATTGGCAGCGTGCCTTTAAACTGTGGCGTTTCTCATTTGACTGTACCAATCACAATAAGGTTACTGTAACACCACACGTCTGTGATTTGCGTGTAAAACCCCACGACACACGAATGTCAAAACATCCAATCTCTGACCGTGAAGCAAGTCTGCAGACGTGCACACAAGTCACTGATACAAAGTGAGGCAAATTTCTTTTCTCGAAAAGTTCATGTCTCTACTTATAACATACATATGCGTCTATTTACTTTCACGCGATGCTGTTAGCAACAAAATTTAAACATATTTTAAATTAATACAATGACGTTAAAACTATGAACTTATAAAAACACGATGCGCTGAATTCATTCATATGACGATCAATTATATCATAGCTAAAATTCTCCACTTAAAAAATTATGAGGAACTTTTTCCATTATTCTGAAAATTTGTTACGTCTAACATGAGCCTAAGACGATTTGAACCTACACCTAAGACATGTCTATCAATAATGGTTTCGACCACCGCTATCAATTCAGTGTAGAAATAAGTGACGAAAAATAGCTTCTCTGGACTTCTGGGTCATTTGTTCGAGTAGCGGTAAAATCTTGCCAAGAGTTCAACAGCAGTTATCAGTAAAACATGAACGCTAGATGTGCAATTGACACTGATGGATAGTTCAAGACAAGCAAACAAGTAAACCATTTTTTTTCATATATACAGCCGCACGTATAGTAAACATCGTATTTTACAGAACACTAATTAATAATTCAATAAATTTAAGGAACACCGACAATTAACATTAAAAAATTGCATGAATCCACTGATTTATGATTCGCAGCATTCAGTTTATATTAAAATAAAAATTATTTGCTGCATATAATATTATACTATGGACTTTTATTTTAATTTACATTATTACTGTTTTTAATGGGTATGTTTGTATTGTTCAGCCTAAACGCAAAAAAAAAAAAAAAAAAAAAAAGTAGCAGACACATTTACGGAGCTTTTTGGGAATTCAGCATGTTACTTCTTCTCAGTAAGTTTTACACCCTACTGCACCAACCTGGTCACGTGATTGATTTAGTAACCTAAATAGTCGTTTCAGACACGGCTTGAAAGAGAGAGAGAGAGAGAGAGAGAGAGAGAGAGAGAGAGAAGAAGAAGAAGCAGACTTCCACGCACAATTAAACACTTTTCTTTTACAGCAGATTAAAAAATAAAATATGAGTCGGTTAATCTTGAACACAAAAGCTTACAGATAGATATTTGGCGTTAATATACTCTTCTTTAGAATGTTTTCTCTGGGCGCAATTTAGTTTTCTTGCAGCAAATAAAACCCGTTTCCCTCATAGAGCTTATTAAAAATACACAACTGAGTTTGTCATATAGTTTACATCGAAACTATTTTAACGACAACACTAATTTTTTGCTAACTTTCTTTGCCACAAAGCACTTTGCAGTAGCAGTATTTAAATAAAAATTTATGTGCCACAGAAAACTGTGTTTTGAGACAAAGCAATTATTCTTAGTGTGCCTATTTGTTACTACGAAAACACTGTTGTATCGCTAATATAGTACGCATAATTTTTGAAAGAATTCGATTGCCTTATTTGTCCGGTGTGGACATTATTAGTACTTTAATTTTCAATAGACATGCTACCACGGACGACATATTCATGTAAGTTAATTTTACGAAAATTCCAAAAAGAGAGCTTTCACGAAATAATACGTTACCGGTTTGTTACTCCAATTAAATAACAAACTATTATGCACATATATGGTTATAATACGATTGCACATAATATTTAATAATTGCAGTGATGTTTCAATAAAACAAGTAATACCCTAGTCTACATACACTATTAAACAGTTTCGCACTAATTGCAAACGGGATCATGTTACTACAGACCCTCCTGTTTTTATACAATTTTTATGTGTTTATATTTGGCATTATATTTATTACAACTGTTTAATCAATCTATTTTTCTCGTTTGCCACGAGCATCAGAACATAAGGCATAAGCCATTAAAAAAATAATTGAATAAAATTACACTGAAAGAAAAATTTTGCAGAAAGACTTTCCTGCAAAAGTATTTTGCAGTAACGACAAAATAATTTTGTGGTGGTCACAATATTTTAATGGCGCCAACGTAATGTTTTTGTGGCGACCACAATATAAATTTTTCATTACCCACAAAATTTTAATGGCGCCAACGTAATATTTTTGTGGCGACCACAATATAAATTTTGCATTACCCGCAAAATATTTTGTAGATGCCACAAATTTTTTTTTTTCGTTTAATCCTCAGTAGTTATATAATTTTAAAATAATTTAATGAACCACATCAATCATAACACCGCTGTTCATTTGTATACCATAATTACGACACATATTTAATATATTATATTAGTGATCCTGTAATAACTGCCGAAACCATAGGACATCGTGTGCTGAACATTTTCGTGCAGTTAAGTTCACAAGTTCTTCATGTAGGGATTTACTCAGAGTGTTCCAGGCCAGCACCTCTATCAACTGCCGTGCACGGGGTCGTTTGCGATCGCGACATGCATAATGCATGCGGCTCCCGGAACTCGTAGCTGCGTCGTAGCTCACGTAGGGACGAAGAGAGGTAAGGGGACAGGGTCGGCGTAGTTGCCAGTGCTACGGCCCCGGCCTGCGGTCGCCGCTCCAGATGAATTATTTAACAATATCGCGTGGTTCAGTCGCAACCTGGTGGGGTGGGAAGGAAATGCAAGGGCACTTTCTCCGAGGGAAATGTTCGCAAAAAAAAAAAAAAACTGAGCTTCGCCACTTGTGAACCTCTTGCCGTTCGTTTGTGCGGGACGCCGGTGCAGAGTCCGTAACACTTCTTGGAGAACTGCGATCCCCTTTCCGCCCTTTTCTTTTTTACCACGTGGTGTTAGGGATTTGGAAATTTTCTATATGAAACTAGACAACTGATTCGAACAGGTAATGTAATATTACTAAATGGAATGTTTTGGACGTATGGCACCACAGGACGAAAAACGAGCCGAGTTTGACTGTAGTCAACACGTACGTAAATAACTAAGCGAAACATGAAATATCCCACAAGAAACTATGTGGTGTTACAAAATATAATAAAAAAAATACTGTTTTCAATATATAAACAAATAAAAAAACTGAAAGTAACCTGAATAATACAGCTATAACAGCAGATAATATTACTGAGACGAAGAATTTACAGCTATTTTAAGATATTTCTTTCACACTAAATCACCTAAGAACGGAAGGCACCAATTAGTTTCTTTCACGTATGTGAGTTGTATTGCTGGCCTGTGCGAAACGAGAAAATGTGTAAATTCGTTCAATTTATCAATACTAAGTTGCCAGATAAAAAATGTGACATCTACATAAAAAAAGTGTGCGGGTTATCAGACGTGTTCAGTTGCTTCTTTCTCGAAATTCTCCACAAAAGTAATGACTGTGAAAAATTGAACCGAGGAACCCATTCATTGCGGCAGAATGTTAAAATAAAATAGCCTTTGAACTGTGTTGACACAGAACACGTAGAATTAAACTATGGTCGGAATCATTATTATAGTTCTTTCATTCAGTGTGCTGTGATTTTCCTGTTTCGTCTTTATGATAATTTTATCTGCTACAAAAATGTGGAGAGGAATCTCTTAAGGATGTAAGTATTAAAACTGTGTTTCCGAATAAACGGGGGAATACCAGCATCGCAAGAACCTGTAGACGCATGAAAGGTGGATCTGCTGAAGCTCATAAAATTTATTTGGGAAATAATTGGTCCTTAATTAATATAGCAATACATTGGCACTGGCACATAGAATACTCTTAAGCAAGAAAACCAATTTTGTCTCATTTGGCACTAATCTCTTTAATATTTTCCATTCTACAAATATAATTTAAGAGATCTTTGAACATAGAAGCTCACAAGATAGTTCTAATGAATTTGCAATCGATTGTTGGTCGTTGTTTGTCTCTCGGTTCTCTGGGATGAAGTAGTACCGCAATGGCAAACGTGTAAAATATATTGTTTAATCATTTTTTCCCATTTCGAAGGAACAAAAAATTATGTCGATATCTCAACGTGTTTGGTTGATTAAATAGAAACACGTTTTATTTTTTAACGACATTCAAGACTGAATTTAGGAAAACCTCAAATTACTTTTTATATATTTACGTAAACTTAATTATAAAACAAAAATTATCTCGATTTTTCAACTGGTTTATGATATACGAATGGTCAACTGGAAATATATTATATTTTTTAACGGCTTATGAGTTGGAATTTGGAAAAATTCTGAAAACACTTTTTAGATATTTACGTAAGCATCATTCTGAAGAGAAAATCACCTCGGTATCTTAACTGGTTAAAGAGGAATCAAGGATTGACAAAAAACGCATTTTGTGTCTTTTTACCTCCTTAATTTTAGAATTTCGCAAAATCGCAAAATCTGTTAATATGCATTTGATTAGGCAATATTTTGTAGCTAAAAATGTAATGATAGCTTTCCAGGTTAATAATATATCAGGATAGTTTGAAAATACATTACACCCCTTTTCACCCACTTAGTTTTCGGTCTTCGAAAAACCTCCTATTGGGTGTCTATGGGTTAAGGGGAAACTACACTCAAAATTTCATGGTTCTAGATCCAGCGGTTTGGGCTGTGCGTTGATGAGTGAGTTAGGACACTTCATTATATATATATATATATATATATATATATATATATATATATATATATATATCAGCTGGACAGAATTTTATAAAATACAAGAACGGCCACGACGAAACTAGCTTGCGATTAAAAAGCTACGAAGCCACATACAGCTAGACAGACAGACGTAGCCTATAAACTTATAACACCCCTCCTTTTTTCGTAAGGGTATAATGATGTAGAAACGAGAAAGTAAGATAAATGTAGTAATATTCTTTACAAAACAGTTTAACTAAATGGTGTTGATAGTCTAAACCGTAATCAAACGAACTTCACATCCTATACGAAGTAACGACCATGATCTACAAGGGGATAACTTCCCAATGGCTGCGTCACGGATGAAACAAACCTTAGCAAAACCATTTGACACTTCCAACTCAAGGTTAAGGTAAAAGAATACTGAACAGAGTAGAAACGTGTATGTAAATAATTTATCGTGCGTGCGCTTGGCTTCGTGTTTGACGACATTTTTCCCACAGAAGTACAAAATACATAATGCAAGCCTTGTTCTGACTCAGCATGCATTATTCATGGGCTGGAATTGCAAACAGCTCGAAGCCCTCGCACAATATCACGCCGCGCTTGAAAGTGGAACAAGGTTAGAATTTTTGTGGAAATTATGTTCGCATTTATTAGTTTTTGCTCCTACATGTGTGTCGACACGGGTGAAAATTACAACCTTGTGTTTATTTGTGGGCCTTGCGAATAATTTCTCTGTACAGTATCTTAAGAAACTATACAGAAATATTTCAAGTACGAATCCTTGCGGAAAATGGTGACAAATACGTATTGAAACGTATTATATATTATATAGCTCAATTTGTAAGAAAAATATCTGCACTTGAAATTAGAATTTATAATTGTTTATTTACGAGATATAAGAAATGGCGTTACGTAAATGATGAATGAATTAATGAGTCAGTCAGTCAGTGAGTGGGGCACTTCCTTTTATATAGAGATTGGCAGAAAAAAAACATACACGAGATGACGGCCAGAAACGGTATAGATGCTTGTAGATAAAAATTTTTTTGTAGAAATATTTTTTTTTTTTTAATTTTTAAAGAAAATGTTTGGAATATTTTTTGAATTTGCCAATTTTTTTTAAAGAAATTTCAAATTTTACAGATTTTAGACCTTGACTGACCTTGAGGTCTAGGTCATTCGAATCCAATTATGGCGGCCTTGGCGTAATTCAAGATGACCGCCAACTTTTGGTCGTGACATTATCAACCTCTCCGAGCTCCTAATACAGAATTCCTTGTCCCCGAATCTGTATATGACTACTAATAACGTACATAATTTTTATAAAACACAAAAACGACAGTAAAACACCTTTCTTCTAGCTCAGTAAGAGAACGAATTTGTAATACCTGAAAAAATTTTGTGTCAAAATCATTAAAAATTAGTCGCTATCACATGGGAGACAGTCCTTCTGTCGTTATCACTTGCACATTTTTGTAAGGACACATTTGGTCTGATATTTGAACTATAAGCAGTGGCGGCTCGTACAAGTACCTCTTGTCGCTTTTCATTTCATCAAAAATATTACTCTATGACAATCTCATTGTTTCAATGCCTCCGATTTTTAACCCCCGACTCAAAAAGATGGGTGTTATAAGTTTGACGTGTCTGTGTGTATCTGTGTGTCTGTCTGTGGCATCGTAACTCCTAAACAGATGTACCAATTTTGATGTGTTTTTTTTGCTTAAAAGCTGACTTGATCGAGATAGTTCTTAGCTATGATTCAAGGAAATCTGTTCAGCCGTTTAAAGATAATGAGCTCATTTCTAGTTTTTAACTACTTATTTAAGGTAGTATTGCTTAACAACAATACACTGTTGTCATCTTCATTGTAAACGATGAATACTAAACATTTAATAGTTACGGTAATGCGTTTCGTAATCTTTGCAGTTCAGCTAAAGCAGATTTGTCATGAGGATTATTAAATTACTTTCTTTGATTAAGTTCCCAAATTGCAACACTCTGCAAACTTTTTACATGACTTAAGGACACTTAAGCGTTGCTCTATAGTTTCATTAGATCGTGAAATACTGGTATTCCTAGCATTTATTATTTGACGTAAACTACGTTCTACATTGCTTTATTTACATCTCTGCAAAGTCTTAGTCAACGCATACCTCTCTAAACGACGCTATCTGTCTTGTGGGCTTTGACAGCGCAGTTCAGCCTTTCGAGTAGCTTCAGATTGAAAAACCTGTTGTCTTACGATTGTAATCTTCAGGTTGTGTTAATTTGCGTCTTTTGGCCTCATTTTGAGCTATTTTAGTTTTTCTCCCAATCCCCGTGTTAAACACTTTCACTGAAGCTTACAAAAATATAATGAGAAACTATTAAAGTAAACTTAATAGTAATTAAACTATGCAGCCATAAACTAACTCTACGAAATAATCAGCTTAACATAAAAGAATTAATATTATCATCTAACCAAATTTTTTTTTTGTTATCAATGCGTACCAATAACTTATTTAGGAACAAAATATTAAAGAAAACAAAAGAAGTACAAATAATAAACAAATTCATATTGAAACTCAAAACGGGCGTTGTTGCACTACTAAAATATTTAATAATATTTAGTGTATGCGAGTAAATTAAAAAGAATGAAATAAAAGTAAAATAAAAAATTTTCAGTAACCCCCCACATAAAAAAAAAACTCTAAAAAGTGAAACAATAAAATTTCTCTCTTGGCCTTTTAACTTTATTAAAAGTACCTATTTATGTTTTGATAATGAGCGTCGTCACGTCGCTAATTAAATGAAATAAAAAAATAGAATACAAATAACAAAAATATTGATAGTGATAAAAGTAAGGATTATGCAACGACTTACTCTGTGTAAGCAACGTTGGCATGTAACAAAACAACAATAACAAATGGTTTAGTTTTCAGTCTTGATTAATTTACTCTGAAAAATTCGCAAAATAGACACAACCGTCAACATCAGCCCTGTTGTATCTGCCCGTTTGAGTCGCAGCATTCTGTGACGGCTCCGCACCCCCCCCCCCCCATGCCAATTACCGCTCATCACGCGCGGCTATCAAGCAAACGTCTCTTATATAATTGGTACAATATCGAAACACTGCATGAACTTTGAAGACTAGACCTTGTAAAATTGATGTACAAAACTAAGTTCATACGTACAATTAGTAACTAGTAGGTATTTTCTATGTTTTATAAATATGTAGGCCTATAATTAATTATGCTTCTTCACATAGCGGTCCCCTGACTTGACGACGCTCATCATCAAAATATTAATAGGTACTTTTAATGAAGTTAAAAGACCAGAAGAGAAGTTTTTTATTTATTTTTTTACTTTTTAGATTTATTTTTATGTCTGGGTTTACTTAAAATTTTTAAGTGTACTTTTATCTTAGAACCGATCAATAAGGCAAAGTAATAAACGAATTTTTCCCTTAAATATGTGCAAATGTTGTGCGAGATCGGACGTAACGTTATTGCAGCGGCTATTTCCACGTCTTGCCACCACGTGTCATTTACTTTTATTTAAAATGTCCTCTATTTTCGTAGGTGTGAAAAAATATATATTCCTGGTTTTTTTATTATTGTAGTACTGATGATATACTGTTATAACCCACGTAGTACTCTTGTGCCAAAGATAAGTATGAGACAGGTAGGCCTTGGTAAGCAGGCATCCTGAGAACTCAACTTTACATATTTTCCTAACCAGGCCAACCCAGCCAAGGATTTATAATTATTAAATACTGGATACAGCACAACACAATTACCCACTCTGACAGCCTAAAACAAGGATACGACTAGCCACATATGGGATGGTATACAGTGTGATGATATGGACGAGGCCTATCTGTCTGCTTTTATATCGACGCCTGGGCCACTTCCTTACACTGAAAAAAAAAAATTATTAGTCACTGCAAAATATTTTGTTAAAATGGACCTTACCAAATTTTTTTGTAGTGGTTACAAAATTTTTTTGTAGTCACTGCAAAACTTTATTGGGGACAGCAAAATTTTTTTGTAGTCACTACAAAAAAATTTGCTAAGGTCCATTTTAACAAATATTTTGCAGTGACTAATAAGTATGTTTTTCAGTGTACCAGGATGCACCGACGTCCACACACGACGATGTTCCTATCACCGTAATAATACGTCAGCCTCGGAAACATGGTTCAGGTAAGACTGTTGACGTAACTTAATTGAATGGATTTGGAGTAACTTTAACTGGATGGATTTATGCATAATCGGACCAAGTGGCAATTATAAGTTACGTAGTAATTTTTTTCTTCTTTAAGGCCATGATTCATAATTTCTATTGCTTTTCCAGTATTATTTTTTTTATTTCTTAACGAAAGCAGATAAGAATAACTGTTGTACAGTTCTGTTCAAAATTGTTTTTACTACAAGGACTTTTTTTATCTAGACAATACAAGTTATATGCATTTAAATAGCTAGTTCGTTAATGAGAATTCCATTAATTGCATAATTAGCTGAAACTATTATGTATTTTGTCTTGAAATAATTAGTTAACATGTTTGGAAGAAATCAGTGCAACAGTTTTTCGATATCTGCTGTTTTAAATCTGCTTTTGTTTAATTAAAAAAAAATAATTATCGTAAAAGCAGTAGAAATGTTGGGTCGTGGCATTAAGACGGTCTTACAAAAAGTGTGATACGCCTATGTTATGTTGTCATAAATATTGAGTTTATAGGAATAAAATAATTTTTGTAAGACTGTTTCAAATCTGAAAAATTTATAGCGTGTTTTACCGGTAGCTAAAAATCGGCGCTTGGTCTGTTGACGCATAACACAGTCCAATTATAGTAATTGCACTGTACTGAATAATGTAATTTAAGTCGTGACTTAATATATACCAACGATGCGTATGTAATGTTATGTCAGGCATTCACAGTTAATAACTTAATAAAGTTTCATATTGGCGGAGAGACAAAACAAATATAAAGTTAGCATTTCTTTTAAAAACAGTTACATTGTATAGGTGTAAAATAATATATTTTTATTTATTGAACTTTTAGTAAAAGTTGTTTACGAACCGCCTTTAGGGAAAGTAAGTGTGACTTTAAAACCTAAGTTAGTTTTAGTAATTTTTTCTAATTTTCTTTTCTAATTTCAAGTTTCCGAAGAGTGACATCGTAATTTAAGCCAATTGATTTACTTCTGTATATGCGTAAAAATAACTCTTTTAGTGTGAGGAATTCTACACTGAGAACTAGAGACAAGAGCGACGTTTTGACACGAAATCGAGGTTGTTTGGATTTAGATGTTATCTTCTAACAAGTTATCAATTAATTTTTCTGGAATAGATTTTGTCGCTTCTCGCAGAGTCTACTTATTTCTTGGCTCACAGCAAATTTATTTTAGGGATAAATTTGGGATTTAGAATTTGTTTGCTTTTCTTCCATCAATTTAGCACTCAAGTCTTTCTGGTAGCCATTATGGGAGAAATGTTCTATGCGAATCCTTACAGATTTTATTTGAACGTATGTTTCCTGAAGAATATCTTCTTCAATAATTCTTTGTCTTTTAGAAATCTAGTGTTCCTAACACACACGTGCCTGCTTTTTCTTTTAGTTCCTACAGTTTTCTACTGCACACCCGGCCATGTTTAAAATATAACATTTAGGAAGTTTAAAAAACTTACTGTGGCTAATACAGCTAAGAAAATTAAGACGAAAATTATGATCGAAAATTTTTATTGTATGCCTACTGATAAGCTATGTTTTTGTTTGTTGTATATTTTGTAAAGAAAGACATAACGGAAGTGTGGTTTAGTAGGCATATGTATCCAGGTTTTGCATAGCACGGAATTTTAAAGGATATAATAAAGCGACTTTGTAACTGCCGTAACGTATTTGAAAAGCAGGAACAAGGCTAGCATGGGTCAAACGCACTAGGGAAACGTAGCTCCCAGCTTTGCCACTGACCCAGCTTTTCAAGTACCGTTACTTCCAGCTCCTTAAAATGGCAACCCCTTGGCACGAGTGAGTGAGTGTTATTGGCCAACGCTTAACATCACGGTCTTTAGCGCTGGTGAGAGGTGACATGATGCGAGTATGGAGCAGCGCCGGAATGAAGGGGCGGGGGAAATGGGAGATCCCTGAGAAAACCCACCGACTAGTATTAATTTTTCCCACAAGTAAATTCACTTGAGATTTAAAGCAAGAAACTGTTTTATCAAACGTTTTCGCCTTCCGGAAATTACTAGCAAATATAAAAACTGGAACTGCCCTCAAAACGTATTTTATTTGACACTTGGAATCTATGCTATTCATATATTCTTAACACGTAGAGATTTCATTGGAGTGTTTGCATGGTTAGTATGTCGAATAGTTCATAGAGTGTCCATGTGCCTTGCAAGAATGGGTTGCAAATTAGTTATAATACACACTACACTGTAAGACAAAGCAGAAGTAATTAGAGATTTTAATGGCATTGCAAGTTATTCAAAAGTTTTAGATGTTAAAAATTGTACAAACATCCTTGTAAAAATTTCTAAAGGTGAAAATACGTAACTCTACAGAAACAGAAAACTTATATTTCTTTGAACATTCAAGCTACTTGTGATGCCACTACAGTTATCACTAATATTAAATTCTGGGCACACTCATGATTTTGAAATGTAGCGGGGATTAAGCTGACTTGAAACTGGTGCAGATTATGAAGAGTTTTTGTTAGGCTGTTACCCTTGTAGTTAACATGCACATTCTTTTGCTGAATTCGAGAACATCTGTAGAGTAACACTACAACCGAGCTCATGACCAAAACCAGGAGTACAATTAAAAGAGTATTTGGAGTACTACAGAGTGTGTTCCCATGCTCTAACCAAATGTTTACAGTTCAAGAATGACAGGGTTCCACCAATAATATTTGAAACAGTTGTACCGCACAACTTTGCATGTAAGGCCGGTGTTCCAGATGGTTCAGAAGACCCAAAAACCTATTTACAGAATGAAATTCTAGCATATGTTGTAGTTCCAGTGCCAGCTGCTGTTGTAAAAGACAGACAGGTTTGTATGGTAACAAGAATTTATTAATCAACACTGCAAAAACACCATTTATTGAAAACAATTGTCGTACCGAACATTACGTAGTAGGGAGTGCTAAAGTTCCTTTCTCCGAGCGTGATCTGCAGAGCTCTTTACATAAATAATTAGGACAAATGTATTTTAGAAAAAAAATATAAATTATCTAGGGGTTGTAGAGCCACCCCTAGTTCCCCTTAGTTAACGACCATGTATTAAAAACACTTCTTCGACTACATATTTTCAAGTAAATACAATGATTAATACACTAACGCTAGATCGAAATATGAAGTTACAATATTCTGTAAACAAAATGTCTCAAGTTCAGTATTTTTCTCAAGGCAGGGTAGTATGTTTCAGAGTACTTACAGTACCTAGCATTCAAATCTAGCCATAACTTATACCTTATGTACGGAAAGTCAAAACAAACAATTACTGCCACACCCACATTACAAACTAATTTTAAACACGCAGAGAAACTGCAATAAACATTTATAACATTTATGAAATTTCTTTTTACAAACATGAACATCAGTTTTCTATATAATTGCGTCTATAATTCATTTGGACTGAAAGACTTGTGGTGTTCAGCAGCGCCAGGATTTACCAGTCTCTTTAAAAGAATCATTGTCTTGACAATTGTGGTTCTTCAGAAAGTATGTTTTTTGTCTAAGTAGTTATTCCAGAATTTATTGTACCCCTAACACGATGTAAAAATATATTAGTAATTCACTTTTAATTTTACCTAATGCAAAAGAGTTGAAACATGCTTGCTAAGTTATATTCAACGAAAACATTGCAATAATAGTTTTATAGCGTATTTGATTAAACAATACATGGTCTGTTAAAAAATGTAAAAGAGGTTGCACTCATAGAGCATATATAACATTTTTCTTGCCATTTAATTTTGTTGAACAATCATCGCGGTGTCCGATAGGTCTCCGCTGATGTTAAGGTCGACTGTAGAAAGTTCTGGAGTTGACTACAGATGGTCTATCGAAGGCGGTAAAGGATATTTTGCTTTTTTCACGACTTTCAAATTAGTTCTACAGCTCCTCCGTTGGTATTCTCTTTTTCCGTAAGATCATTTCCTATACCGGGGCTAGACGTCTTAGAGAGACAGTTGATTCTCGATCATCTGTCAATTAATTACGTTCATGGTTTGCGTTTGTTCCTAACAGCTTAACCATTTCTACAGTTTGCTCGTGCTTAATGGAACGATTGAACTTTTTGAGTAACACATGGCTGGGTGTAGACAGCCTCAGTGAGTGTCCATGCAATGGCATTATGGTATGTTTCCGTTTGGTGTCATGTTTGTGGAACTGCAAAGTAGTGACATGATAACATGAAGAGATCCTGATAAAATACATTCCCACTGTGTAATGTGTAGTCCACAGTTTTAAGGCTGACCACACTTGTCTTCCATACGATACCAATGTACCTTTCAACTTGCCAGCTCCCTTGTGCAGTATAAGATGTCGTTCGGCTGATCGCAATTCCTGGCTTTTCCATAAGCCTTCAGTTACTGTGACAGAAGCGAAGATCCTCTATCTGAGTGAATGTAAGATGGCATGCCAAACATTAAGAATATATCAAAGAAACCAAGACAACAGCGTGCTATCCGCTACATACGAGCTTTATGACAGTAAATGCTAATATGCCTGCTTTAACTTGAAAACTAAGATAACAATATCAACAATGGCAATAGGTAATATCTGTTTATCCACTCTGATTACAAGTATTCTTTGAATGACATAATCTTCTGATACTGCTCCATAGAAAATCAATGAAGAAAACTGAATGTAATTTAACCAAAACCACAAGTTCTAGAACTCGTAATTTGCAGCCAGATATGGCAGTAGTATTAAATAATACCTTTCAGGACAACGTACTGGTATTTTCAAGCTTTTGTGGCACAGGTTCTAACAGTAGAAACAATTATATGATTGCATGAGTAAGGCAGCACAGTATTCGACTTTGAAAAATACGAAACGCTAAATACTAGATTTTGTTGATTAAATATAGAGTTTAAGAGTGTTATTCTTCCTCTAGCCGACATAAATATCTCTTAACAATCGTCGAACAGGGAAAGCGAAAGCGTGGGAACATCTTAAGATTCATATTTCCTTCTAAAATCAATGTTTTCTGTTGACATGCTTAAGTCAGTGTTGAATCAGCGGGAGAATTCGTTATCACAATATGAATGACAATCAGTAATCATTTACTATTTCCGATTTTAAATATAAGCCACATAATTTTCACTTTCCAGTGCACTGAAATTTATTGTGACGAAAACTGCGAGATACTGGACTTCCTCTCTCTTGTGCTATACAGACGTGTCACGTGACAACCTTTGTATGCGTGTGTGGTATAGCATAACAAATGATCACAGTAGCCTGAAGGGAACGTAAACTCCACTGTCGCTAGTGTTGCGGGCTGGGAAACATTTTTACAGTTGCGCTATTTTGTACCGGAAGGAATACCAGTCGCTCCAAGCGCCGGGCCTACACATGGCTTACACCCAGAGCGACAGTGCTCTTTGTAATCACTGAGCGCCGCAGGGCTGCAAACACGCCTTTGACAGCGAAGCGAGCACTTTGCTGCTCTTCTGTCTGCAAGGTTGCTTGCACTGACAGGTTCGTGACTGATTTCCTCAGCTGGAAATATCAAAATCTAAAATACCCCATCACATGCTTCTGACGGCAAACTAGTGTTATGTCAAAAAAATGTCCTCACCTGTAAATACATCCTTTAAAGGGGACTGACTGTTGGCATTTTCATAGTGCTGTGTCCAACAATCATTTATAAAAAATCAACACCTGTGGGTGCTATGCTATGGCCACCATATTGGAAAATGGCGCCCAATTTTCGCTTTTTACTGTATCTCAATAACGATTGAAGATGATATTAATAAAATACTGAAAAATTCGGAGTCATTTAAAAGCACACATTTTTAGTAAATAGTAATTTTTTCATATCGGCACTGGTTTAGTTATTTACCAAATAATAGTTAACTAAATCATCGAATGTTTCCGAATTAATGTGTAACATCCGTTTACATAAGTTGAAAACCAACTCAATATAGTAAATTTTTTGGTAAAAATACTGTGAGGGCACATGAACAGCAGCTGCATTAATGAAAATCTGCTCATAGGCCTACTTCGCTCACAGGTGTTTGTGCATCGGCATCAATGTCCGACTGTTATTCAGCAGAATCAATTATTTAATCTACACTCCAAAAGATCTAAAAGAATATTTAAAGTATGAGTTGATTCCATGTTCCTCTCCTCTAGTCGCTGATCTCACATGCGAAAAAGAACAAAATCCTCTCTTGCTTCAGCCTTTCTACCATTGCAGGATTTACTCTCGTCAGAGATAGGAAGAATAACTTACATCAGTCGCAATGTATCTCTACAGCCTATATTATTTTCCTAAATTATTTCACAAAGTTTTTTCAGCTAAATGCAGGGAATGAAATTGTGTTCCACGACTAGACTTGCCGCAAATACGTATGCATTATTAATTTGAGGAGTGCGTAACGTAGTAACTGAACCGGTTTTACATTTGCAAAAAAAAAATAGAGTTGTCAGTGGAACCAATGTTTTCGTAACACTGAAGAAGCGCCGAGAAAAAAAAAAGGGTTGGGGCAAAGGATGATGTAGCCTTACACCACCTACTTAAAGCTTTGCCTTCTCGCGAGCTTTTGCCGTGGCGGCAACTGACGTTCACAAATGTACACATGTACTACGTTCCAGGCAAACTAATAGTGAGAAAGTGCACACTTTAGATATGTTGATTAGTGCTCAGCTTCTTATCGTGGCAAGAGACAAACTTCGAATCCAAGGAATAGATACAAAGCATCGAGGGCGCAAAACTACTGGCACAAAAAGAAGAAAGGAAAAAAATAACGACGATTATAGTTGACCGTATGTATGTTTTGGAACAATTTTTTCAACATCTTTCTTCTGTTAAGATTTCTTTTAAAAGTAACTAAATTATTATACAAACTTACAGTCATTACATTTCTGTTGCATTATTTTCTGCATCCTGTTTATGAGACAAAAATTTCCTCGAAAGAGTCCTGAACATTTCAATAAATAAATACAGTTTGCATAATAATAATAATAATAATAATAATAATAATAATAATAATAATAGATATAGCTAATTCCCGTAACAATGTACAGTACTTAATAGTAAAATAAAATATGTTTTATGGAATATGGATATATTATTAGTTAACAAATATTATAAATATTTCTTGAAGTTTTTGTATTTTTCACAATTTTGAATAATATGGAACAAATAACTCATCTTCAGATATATTTTTCTCCCTTTTCTATGTAGCCATGATGAATTTGTGATTTTTTTTTCACATACACTTTATGGATTTCAACGCACGCTCAGCCAACCATAAGATTATTGAATTTAGCTTGTACGTGGAGCTGTTACCCTATTTGAATGAGATAATAAGAATCTTGCTATTGCAATATTTTATGCCTATCATTGGTCTGCAGACAGCTATATTATGTCAGACGTATATAACCCAATCATACACGTCACCAGAAACTACAGTGTTTTCTCCAGGGTATGTTGGCACCAAGCATTTTCGCGATATATCATCATCCATACACATAATATATGTAATCGTTGATCTTTTATTTGTAGCAGGGATATTTATGGTTATAATACTCGTATTTGTCACTGTACGGTTTACAAAACACAATAATTATTGTGTTACCAGAGGTATGCTATATATACGGCATGGCACAAATCATTCTGCGACACTGTGTGGTAATTATGTTGTGGTATTTTCAAAATATTACACTGTAACCGGCACTTTTGTTAGACGTATCATATAATATAACTAAGACATTTCTTTTTTATTTAGGCAGTGGTTTAATGCAGTTTAGGTGGACGTCACTGAAGTACATAGCTACAGCAGAATTCGCAGTTTTATTTGCCAGAAACAAAACATCATAGTAGTTATGTTATGTTTTGAATGTTGACAGCAATGACATCACGCAGACCACTTGTCGCCGATAAGGCGTCCGGAAAAAGGACATGTTTCCTTTGTATATTTTTTTTTCGTCCAGCCGGATTTTTCTTGATGCTCAAAAATGTCTGGCTTTGTAACAGGATGAGACAGTACCTACCTGAAATATTTTTCTGTCAGTACACAGCTATATGCTAAATAAATTTTAATGACGCTGCTGTCGCACACATAAGGCGGCACGTCACATCTGTGCTAAGTGCAGTTGGCTATTCACATTACCATATTATGTTGTGTTACTTGAATTAGTGCGTACGTTTGTACTTTGTTATGTGTATGAGAAGTATGTGTTCTTCAATATTAAAAGTGTTATTTACCTGAAAATTTGTGTTGGTTGCTGTTCAAATCGGTTATTCATATGAAAATAGCACACGACAATTAATTTACGGATTGGGAAAACTCTCATTATCATTTTTTTTAAATAAAAAAAATGACTTCTTTTGCGAAAATAAAGTCCTCCTTTTTTATTCTCTGTGTCTGGTAACTCTAGTCGCAAAGACTTATCACTCGCAGCGCTACTGCCGCCAGTTGAAGATCGTTACAAAAGAGGGAAGGGAAGACGGGGCCGTACTTCCTTCTCACAAACATTTCGTTGTTATTCATTTCCTATCTTCGGTGGCTCTAGCACTCCAAATGTCCTTTTAAGCAGGAGAAGAATTCATCATTGCACTGTACGGAAAAACAGAAAACGAATCACTGGATGAACACAGATAATACACGTATAATCAAGTAACAGATAAACAAGTAGTTTTCCTACGATTAAACAAAATATTTTTAAGCTAAACGACGAGTATCCATACAAATGTAAAACTTGTAGTGCAAGTGTAAACAAGCAGGTCTATTCTGCTCCCAAATAAGTAGCTAATGTTAAGGTCCATCACGTTAGAACTCACTTGGTATTGACTTTAAAGAATTTGATTCTGTTGAGATTGATGACTAAGAAAGTTACTGCGCGTAACTGTTTTTGTTGTAAATATGTATAAAATAAATAAATATCTAAATCTACGCTGTCTAATATATCGTTTGTAACCTGTAAGTTAATCAACACAGGGTACAAAGGAGGAGGCTTTTATCATTTTCAGAGATGAAAATGAGCAAATAAATGTTCCTGTATTGTAATAAAATCAATTAATAATGTTCACTGTAACTACATTAATACTCCCTGAAAAAATTTAAGAATAAAAATTATTTAAATTTAAAAAATATCTGAAACTAAAAATAAAAGTTTAAAAAGTTCAATAATTTTTTTTAAAAAATACAAATAATGTTTATTCTTTAATTTTATGAGCATGTCATTGTAGCCTGCAATGTCTTTATCCACTGTGATTTTTATTAGAGTTTGGTATATCTGTTGGTTTTAGTGTAGTCGTTAAAACGGAAACATGCAAAATATGACTTTAACAAGCCATTACGCGAAAACTATGAGAGATAAAAAAAATTCATAAGAGCCAAATTTAGTCACATTTTGTGTCTAAAACAAGAAAAAAATTATCTGGTACAAATACAAAATAAAATAATGATGATGAAAATTGTGGTAGACCGCGTCCTTAAGGGAGTTAGTTCCAGTTAGAACCCTAAAATGATTGAAAAATATTGCAAGGAACAGATATAAAGGCGGGCTAAGCCAATTGAGAGAATGAAGAAGCTTTTAAATTGTTAAACTTACAGTTAACAATAGAAATAACCAAAGATTTTTTTTTCGCTGCTGTGAAGCAACTATACATTTGATCTAGTATAACACTTGGTTACAAAAAATCCAAAATTTTAATTTTGTTGGTCCAACAAAATGAGTAGTGAAGTTACAGCTGACGAATTTCTTACGCTGGCAGTAAATATTCGTGTGATGTAAATGTAACAATTTGTTTGAAAATACACAACTGCAAATTTTGTTGCGCTTTTACCAAACTTCAATGATTGTACACGCAGTGGTTTGCTATAACACGTCAAGAGTTATATTGCAATTTCTGTGACAACATTAGTACGCATAATAGCAATATGTGTTAGTGTATTCAGTGATGTCCCATTTAAATGCAATTCGTTCTGATGAAAGAATTTCTACAGAAAATGAACAATGAACACTATATATATAAACACAAAATTTAACTTTACACACATCCATATTAAGCTTCAAGCATTAAGCTCAGCCTGGCAACGAGTGATGAAGCAAAATTTTATAATTACGAATGTCGCATGTTTCTTACGCTGCGCTTATTCCATTTTTAATTGTTTTATTGATTCAGAACGAATATATATACATGTATATAAATAAATACATAGCCCACACACACACACATATAAATCGAAACAAAATTAGCTGTACCAATAAAACATATTACGATTTTGAGAGAAAAAATAAGAAAAACCAAGAAATTAGTTTCCAGCAACAAAAATATTCAATTCGCACTTTACTAACCAATTATTAAACTACACCAAACAGATTTTGTTAGACTTATCTAATTCTTTCTCCTAGTGTATAAGCGCTTGACTTGATATATGCATGAAATTTTAACTGTACAGCACCAAAGCTGATCTTGTTTTCCTCATACAATCAACACAAGGGAAGCAACGTAAAAAAATACAAGATACTTTAATAACGAATTTCGTAAACTTGTAACTTTGAGTATGCTTGCACCTAATATATCTGGTTATTAAATTAAGATAAACAATAAACTGCCCCCTCAACTTACTCGGAATACAATACAGGAACTTTTGTCTTACTTAAATCTCATCCCACATAGCAGTTAACATATTAACCACTATATTACTATCGTATGATCACCGCGAGCATTTCCACACCTTGCACTTCTGTGGCTGATAACCAGGAAAACGCAGCGATATTCTCTGAGGCAAGTTTTCCATATATTTTCCTCACAAAATTTGGTCAGGGTAGTTGCCATGAACTTTTTTTTAAGTTTATACTGTTATAGTACCTATTTAGCAAGAGAAATTACATGGTGTACAAAATCAGAAGCAAATATAACATAAATGTGGGAAATGGACGACCTGAAATGAGGCGGAGCTTCAGTCTAGTGTGGGATACAATTCATACCTCTATGGATATCGCAACCTAACATAACCTTCATACAGGCTTTTGGATTCACATATCCCGGATGAGATGTATGGAAAGAAAATTGATTATTTTGTACCGAGCACGCAGTTGCGAAGAACGAGTACAAAAAAATATATTTGAAAAAGTGAATGAAATACTGAAAAATACAAAATACACATAAACAGAATTACATATGTTTGCATCAATTTATTTTCAAGATACGTTATGCAAGTCAATAGAAATAACTTCCGTGAAAGACAAGTAGCCGTTGCAAAACATACGCAGTATGTAAAATTCAAATATAAATCATAGGATATAGTACACATTAAATGTTGCATAAATGTTCTTAATATACGTACATATATGTTTCCACAAACGGAAAAAAACAAACAAGATTATGACAATACTATAGGTCCCATGCATGGGTTCACAAGGTGCAGGTATCATTCGACCGTTACAGAAAAACGTCCGTACATCTGAATCCTCTAACCGGCAAATATGCCCAAGCAATTACAATCAATAGTATTGCCGGTAATTCAACGACAAAAGGCATGAATTCTTCAAGACCACAATAAGTCAGCAATGTCTCGTCCACGGGCTCCATTTGGTTCCTATTCAACATCATATTTTAGGATAGCAAGTACAAAATAAACTGACAAACCTAGCGTATGGCCACACGGCCCTCATTATGTTGAAACATTACGAAAACTAACCAGCAAAACGGTGACGTAACAAAAGCACAACCCTAACAAGAAGCATACTTATTTCCGAAAAGAATTTTTAATAGACGGCTTCCAAAACACGAATTTAGAAAAGACACAGAAACGTTACAAACTAAAAACTACACATGATGGCAGCCGCCTTGCCATCATGGGGGAACAAGTTCCCAACCTAACTGACAATTAAATACTCTGGAGCTTGTGCACTTACATGCTGTTCACGATGGTCCCAGTAGAAGAGTGAAGGCAAGGCCCACACATACACTCCGGTAAGCTTGGCCTGAGCTTAGCTATGCGCACGCACGGGGAAGAAGAGAGGGGATAGCCAAGAGTTAGTAAAGAAAAGAATCACGCGAACCGAGTCACCACCGATGCTTACACTTGCCGACAAAGTTCCATAAATATTCTCACTGCGCCACCGTCGCTCGGGGAGATAGACGGTGCAATTTGTTTGGAATTTGCTGCTTTTTCAGGTTAACATTGATCTTATGCATTTGCGTATATTAACCATGAAATGAAACTCATACTTTTTACACTTGTGTGCAAGTCTATGAGTGCACAACATATTTGGTTGCCGCCATCACCAACCCCACAAATCAGCAGGTTTGTAAACAAGTTTTGTTTCCCACAGTACTCGGCCTCTGCCGTGTAACGTTGCCGGAGGGCGTGTACTTAAAGTCGTCCATTCAGTACGGTGTATAAAAGATTTTCATTCACCAAGTTAAGGAATGCTCTAATAATGAGCCATCAATGATACTCTGAACTTATACATTAATATTTAAATGACAAGAAAGTTAGATTGGTAGGTTTGCAATTGAAGTACCTGCCTTCCTATATTAACGACCCGATTCGGCACCTACTGTTCGTATCTAAAAGAAAACTTTACTTTTAAAATAAATCCTCGCGTGATATCTAGAGGCACAGGAGGAAACAAAAAGAAAAGCTACGTGCTGACACTTGTACAGACACGTAAATAATATAGATTATTTAGTTTTCAGTTAATGTATTGGTGCATGTCATTTTCAGGACCCTGGTAACGATATATTGAAAGACTTAGTTTTACGACACAATTTTTTAGTGTATTTAATGAGTTTACTTTGGAGTGATAAAGTTTTCCATTTGAATGTATCAGATTTGATGACTGGAGAAAGAGAGATTGGATCTTAGTTAAGTTTGCTACAGCATCAGTATGATGCGAGTTTTTAGCGTTGAAGAAGGATTTTGGCCAAGACTTCACAGCGAGGTTAGAGTGCTGGCCTGAATTCGAGAATTATCATCTGAACCGCGAATCATACAATTCAGAAGCGGCTTTGAGTGATCGAGTGTTGGATCAGTGACAACAATTTTCTAGCTAACCCCTTCAGGCAATACCCCAAATATACGCGCTCACGTATGGTATATTTAAAAATAAAGGGAAATCATGATAAATAGTACGACAGGATATCTGCACGTGAATCTTATTCGCCGTTATTATCACACATTCATTTTATAACATGTTAGTGCTTGAGCCATACGTCTACGATATACGAAATAATATTATTCCCACAGTTTCTGCTACGTTACTAAATGATAAGGAATAGAATTGTCAGACCAAAATTTTTATTTCTAAATGAAACACATGATCTGTAAAATTAATGTGAACGTTAAGGGTTAAAGGGTGAGTTCACAAAAAAAATTAATTGTTTCAATTTTGTATTTATTTGTACGAGATGTGGTTTGTTTTGTAGATGTAAATTGTGACAATTTTTTACTGTAATGAAAATATTTAGCATTTTTATGTTCTTAATGTTTTGTATAATGACATTCTTAAGTCCAAAGTTGCATAACATGGGTTTGTGCTAGAAAAGAAAACTAGCTCACTAAACGTAATTCAGAATTGTTCTGCATTTTTTTGAAATGATGGTTTTAAACAAAAATAGCCAATTTTTAAAACTTTTTGAAAATATATATAAAAATTCATCGTGGTTTTACACGTGTCTTGGTGTAGTCCGTGACATTGTTCATCAGTATAAATTATTTCATTCGTGTAAGTCAGATAGTTTACCTTTCTAGCACAAAACTGTTCGGCGTGTCTTTATACAAAAACTATGAAACCTGGAACAAAAAATGTATTACAGTAAAAAAATATGACAATGTCTACAAAACAAACCATATCTCGTTCAAGTATAACATTATTAAAGCAATTGATATTTTCTAGGAACTCCCGCCTCGAAGCGATAATATATTTTGAATGCTGGAATCTCGACAGAAGTAGGTAAGCAAAGCACCACAGAAGCGCGCAGGTTTTTGCAACGGACGGTACCTAGCCTTTCCAACTCACCGGCGCTGCGTCCGTAATTTAGGGTGAATTTGTAGCGTGGGAAGTCGCCTTCTGCCGTGAATTGCGCGGCAAGGGAACAGAGGATAGACGCTGTAAGTGCATTCTCTCAGCTGTTTTTTTTCTTCGGAACGTTGCCGCATTGCCTTTACTATTGCAGTTAGTACCGGGTAATTTTTTCTCCTGCGAACGACGAGAGAATCCCGCTATTCTGAATGCAACTCTATATTCTTTGCAACTCCGTCGAGGAAACCTATTTACTGGAAAAGGAATATTTTAGGTTGCGCTTCGACTAGTCCACGAAGTACCTGCCTAGATTCATGGAATAGTATAATTATCGCATATTTTACGCTTGTAACAGTATAAACGAAGAAACTAAATAGACTAAGTGATATTCTGAAAAATTATCCACGATAGTTAGAAAAAGTGGAAAATTGCAAGAATCTTTGGCGCTACCACATTTTGCAAATCAGTGTAGAGGCCTGCACTTTTTATGATTAGAAAATGATTATTTAATTGATTAAATACGATTCTCTAGAACCATGAACATTTTGCGGAAATAATTTTGCTTAGTTCATTTCATAGCCTTACGTGCATATCTGCAGTTGTGCTTCATGGTTATTAACAGCGTAACTTTTGTCTCTCATTTGACTGTGCCAATCACATAAGGTTACTGCAACTCCACACGTCTGTGATTTGCCTGTAGAAGCCCAAGACACGCGAGAATTAAAACATCCAATCACAGACAATGGAACAGAGCTGAAGATGCCCACATCTGGCAAAGAAACAAACTGAGGTAAAATTATTTTCGCGGAAAGTTCATGGCCCTACGAATCACAAATATTCAGTACCTTTGCACCAGAGTTACCTCTGGCACGGTCAGACGGAGAGACGCCAATAACTAAGGAATAACGTCAGATATGGACAGTTTATATTGAAGCCTAGCCAACGTCAACTTTTCCCGTGAAAAATCAGTGTCCCTAAAGATTGATTTTCGTTACTGACGGGAAAAAAAATCTGTTTAAAACTTGAGTTTAAACATCATATTATACATAAAAAAGGGAACAAAATGTCTAAACTGCCTAAGTATTGGTAAAATATGTTAAACTTCCGAAAACAGTATACAAACATGTAGTAATGACTTCCATTACATAGAGGTGGCAAACAGAGAATGTAGAAAATAATTATAGTATCACGGCTGAGACGATCACGTCACTGGTTTGCTGCCTACCCGACTTTGGTTAAATGGATGTTGCTACACGCTTACCTTAGTTGCAGACCCGACCAACTTCCTTGCGTTGCTGCTGTTCTACATACGCACGAAGAAATACACCGTGTTTCCTCAACTATGGTTAAGCTGATCAAATTGCCTCAAATTGAGTATGGCAATTTAACTGTACTATCACTCCGACCCGCGCGGCTGTTTGCTGCTGTGGTTTTCGAACGAGTAAGCAGAAGGAAGACAGTGTTCCTCCGACCTACGTCAGCTGTGACGGCGTCGTTCCCTCGTGATTGGGCCTTGGACGTCACGTGGGATGTGTCTCGTCTAGAACCTTCCCACTTTATATTTTTACTCGGTTGGCAATACAATACTGCTTTTGAAGATAGAACCACTGTCGTATATAGGGCGTTTGGTGCGCCGGGTACGTCATGCTTACGCGGATTGGACGGAAAAGTGTGAGGGTAGGATCAGTTTTATGACTATAAAGAAGCGTCCCCAGGAACAGAAAGACACACTCGGACACTCAGACACTTGGAGATGCGGATTCCTGGGACGTCGCTATACCATTTTCTGGACCAGTTAAGTTAAAACTTAAAATTGAAAGATTAATTTGTAGTATTATAACATTGCTCTGTATATGGTTGATGTATTACTGGAACTCTTTTTGAAATTATTGCTGGTACAAGTATGGTTTTGGTAGCAAAATCGTATTTTTATAGTAATATTCATGGCATCAGAATTTAAGTCTGAAATTTGTTGTCTATTTTTCAAGTGGCTAACCTCAGTATCATATGTACCGTTATTCTCTGTTTTCACTTGGTTAGTAAAGTATTTGTATGTAGCCATTTTCTTTAAATGTATTTCCTATTATTGTTTTGAAAGTGGTGTTACTGTTATTTTTCTTATTCAAGTAAATTTATTGTAAGATTTATCTGAATAAATATGTGTAGATTTCAACTCAGGATTTTTCATAGTTAATGGTGACTAAAGCCGTCCTCAAATTTGTTCTACTTATGTTCCCTCTCTAATACGCAGTGATGCAACCAGTTCACTTTCCTTTAGACTTATCCAAAGAGGCGTCTGTCTTCATCAAAAGTGGGAACGGTGGTGACAGACTTTCGCTAACCATCCTTGGTGGTGTCCTGATGAAAAGGTTTTTTTTTCCAGGGGTTTCCTCAGGCACCACTAGGAAGCGTAGCACGGGTAAACTTTATCGTTATTTATTTTAGGCCGCGGTGGCGTAGCGGCTAAAGTGCTCGTTTTCCACCAAGAAGTTTTGGATTCGATTCCCTTCCTAGTCAATCCGTACTCCCGCATGTGAAAACCGTTCCAGATGATGCCGTTGCTCAGCGGATTTTCTCTGAGATCTCTGATCTTTCTCCCCTTCCTTCCGGTGCTGCACCGTACATAACCTTATATCATCCCTCTCCAGCGCTGAAATTATCGCTGGTGATCTCTGGCCACAGCACTGCACATCTCACATAGGCGAGGCGTGGCGGTGGTATAGTTATAACCACTGATTTTCAGCACAAATAAATTTCAATGCCTTATGTGCACATATCTGCAGTTCTGCTTCATGGTCAGTAATAGGATATTTTATCTCTCATCGTCTCGGGGTTATACCCGCTAACCACAGACGTACGGTGTCGCAGTAACCTTGTCGTGATCGCTACAGTCAAATAACAACGCCTGTACACATATCCACCCTGTCAATAACCATGAAACATAGTTGCAGGCGTGCACGCAAAGCGTTGAAACATATTGATGCATTTTTCACAAAAAATCAGTGGTCTTAATTATAGTTGTTAGACCACTGATGTATCACAATCAGTATTCCTGATTACACGATGGGGTTACTCTTATCATAGTTTGTGAGAAATATGGTGGATGTTGCCACTGGCACATAGGTTTCCTTGGGGTGCTCAAATACTTACCTGAATTCATTTTCAAGATGTCTCAAAGCTCGCTCATCACTTCCCTTCACTTCAAATACGTCAAACGTTCTCTTTTTTCTCTGTAGACATAGTACAGACGTAAAATGGCGTGGCGGCTTGATACAGACGAACTTCGCCGCTTACTGGCTGTTGATGCAAGCTCCGTGTCTGTTTGTCTCCTACATGCTACAACGGGTTTCCTACTGGCCTGGTTGACAACTAGCATAGCATATGCCTACGCTGATTGGCGGTAACCGTTTCCGCCATGTTGCTGTTAAGCATCACCATTTCACTGTCGTTTCTGACTAAGCTTGTCATCCTATCGGTAGGGATCCTTGTTTTTTGCGAATAGAATTTTGCCACAGATTGTTTCAGTGGCTTACGTGCACATCTGTAATTCTGGTTCACAGTTATTATCAGCGCGTCAATGCTAAGAGACGTATCTCATTTGACTGAGCCAATTACAATAACATTCACTCAACGCCACACGTCTGTGATTTGCCGGAAGAAGCCCAAGGCTCGTGAGAGCTAAAATATCCAATCACTGACCACGAAGCAGAACTGCAGATGTTCACGTAAGGCACCGATACAAAGTGAGGCAAAATTCTTTTCGCGAAAAACAGGGGTCCCTACTTATCGGTTATTTCACTACTGTATTCCTAAATATCCTGTGGCAATAGTTTCGAGGTTAGCTTTCATACATGCTGAACTTATAGAGTTAAGATTATTTGGTTAGCACTTAACAGCGATTTATATGAGGTGCCGGAATGAAGGGGAAGATGGAAGATACACGAGCCAACCTGACGACCAGAGGCATCGTTCCACACACTGAGCTACCCCCGCCGTGTGGGAATTCAACACGGATCTCCTAGGTTGGTGGCTAGCACCCTAGCGCTTGCACCAACAACTGTGAGGGGGGGGGGAGATAGTGGTCATAACCCCCCTTGCCCCTCTTGATTAGTTTTTGAAAAAAAAAATTAATACCATTAAAACTATTTTTACCAGTAGAACATTCAATGTTTCGTTACGAAAATTGATAAAATTGTACTATTTTGCATCATGAAATTAAAAATGTTCTGGGGGCCGCGGTGACATAATGGTCAGATCATTCACCTTCCACCAAGGTCGGTCCCCGGATTTTCGCATGTGGGATTCGTGCTGGACGATGCCGTTTGTCTGCGAGTTTTCTCGGGGATCTTCTGTTTCCCCCGCAATTTCATTCCGGCACTGCTTCATACTCACCTCAATCACCCTTCATCAGCGCTAAAGACCTCGATGTTAAGCGCTGACCAAAAATCTCTCTCTCTCTTTCAAAACTTTCTGGGTGAGGTCCCCCATATAACCCATTTTAAAGGGGTGGTAACCCTCCATATAAATCCTGGCTACGCCACTGCGTTGTAAACTAGTTAAGAGCGAGGTGGCACAGCAGTAAATGACGGTGCTCGCCTTCGGGATGGAACCGGCTAGCTTCCGGGAAAGGCCCTCCTGATTTTAGCATCTGAATCAAGAGTGATTCATGCAGAACTAAGGGAGAATACTTTGTATGGGGGTAGGGAGCCAGAGTGTCATATCAGACTGAGCTCGTAAAGGAATTCGGTGACCATCTGGTTGAGTAAGGAGCAACTACGTAAATCAATGACGGGAGTACCCTGAGGAATCCAGCCGGCAAATGGAACCCGAAAGTCGGGAGAGATCCTACATGGAATCCAACCTGGACAACGATGGAGTGTGGTTGTTACTCTTTACAAGCGTTTCTTGTGAGTTTTTAACATCACCGTGTTTTATGTCGGTTTGTTTCCTTAGCTGTTGTCTCTACGTTGTATTCACGACACGAGTATGTCAGAACTGTTGCTTGACAATATACATTTAAATTTGCTACACACTTATGTTATTACGAATTCACTTCCCAGAAATATTTCACGTTTAGTATGTGTTTTGGAACGACTTTTTAAAATTAGTTTTATTTTGCTTTTCATATGTTTAGACATTTCCTTCGTCATTAAATATAATTGATGAGTTGTCGGGAAGTCTTTTTTTTTCTGAATTATGTACTTCATAACTATAAAAGTGAATTACCTTTTTATTTAAACAAATCAAATGTTGTGTTAGCATTCAGGTTGCAACGATATACCGAACGGTTTTGTCGGACTCAATTTTCTTTTGTCGTGGCACGTAACCTTGTTGAAAGTTACAGTTACACACTGACTTAATTTACAGAAAATAAATTACTGAATTTACGACTTTGTTGTTAAGTTCGAAAATGGAAATGTCACGCTATACAGAGATGGGAAATTTATTCTCACAGTAAGCAGAGGGGCCGTGGTGACCGATTGGTTTGACCATTCGCCTCCCACCAAGGCGATAAGGGTTTGATTCCCGGCGGGGTTTGTTCGCGGATTTTCGCAAGTTGTGGGAATCGTGCCGGACGATGCCGTTTGTCGGCGGGTTTTCTCGGGGATCTCCCGTTTCTCCCGCCCTTTCATTCCGTCGCTGCTCCACACTCGCCTCATGCACCTCATCAGCGCTAATCAAAATCTCTCATTCTTTACACCAGAAAAATCACTCTTAAGGGCCCCGCCTACCTGCGCGTTAGACGCTTAGATGCGGAAGAGCTGTAAAGGCGAACTTGAAGCGAGCATCAAATGTCACTTCGCCTCAACGAGCCAAGTGCTGAACTATCGTGCAAGATTCCTGCCGATCCATTTCTACTATGGGACTTCACGCGGTGAGTATAATTATACATACGTAGGAGGAAAGTCTGTAGCAAAGTTCAGTGAACGATTATATTTGAGTTGCGCATATGTTCGGGTAGTACATGTTGACATACGGCAGTCGGAAAAGGTAGTTTTTAGATATGTTGGAGAGCTTAGAAACAGTGTTTTAATGACCATGGTGCCTTAAGGGCAAGGCATACAGCAATTTTCATTGAAATTTTTTTCTCTTTATATTTGTATCAGATAATTTTAACATATTTTATATATAAATGTGACTATTATCTCATAGTTTTTGCGTAATGGCTCGTAAATGTCAAAATTTGTATGTTGCGTTTTTCAGTACACTGTTACTAAGCTCTCCAACATATCTAAAAACTACCTTTTCCGACTGCCGTATGTCAACATGTACTACCCGAACATATGCGTAACTCAAATATAATCGTTCACTGAACTTTGCTACAGACTTTATTGAACATTAAAATTCCAGTGATAAGAGATTTAATGGCTCTTCTTTGGTGGGTCAGTAGACATGTTGCTACCATTTTACTTTATAGAGGAGCCTGGGGTAAATGAACGTCCCTGGAAGTTCCTAAGAGATGAGTTACTTACTAGATGTCAGTAGTACACATTTATTTGTGCGTCTCTCGAGAACTCTTAAGGGCGTGGTCTACCGCAATTTTCATCGTCATTATTTTATTTTTTAAAATTGTACCAGATATTTTTTTTCTTATTTTAGACACAAAATGTGACAAAATTTGACTCTTATGAAATTTTTTTATCTCTCATAGTTTTCGCGTAATGGCTATTTAAAGTCATATTTTGCATGTTTCCGTTTTAACGACTACGCTAAAACCAACTGATATACCAAACTAAAAAAAAATCACAGTGGATAAAGACATTGCAGGCTACAATGACATGCTCATAAAATTAATGAATAAAAATTATTTGTATTTTTAAAAAATATATTGAATTGAAAAAAATTTTATTTTTAGTTTCAGCATTTTTTTAAAATTCAAATAATTTTTATTATTTAATTTTATGAGCATGTCATTGTAGCCTGCAATGTATTTATCTTCTGTGATTTTTTTGAGTTTGGTATATCAGTTGGTTTTAGCGTAGTCGTTAAAACGGAAACATGCAAAATATTACTTTAACAAGTCATTACATGAAAACTATAAGAGATAAAAAAATTTCATAACAGTCAAACTTAGTCACATTTTGTGTCTAAAATAAGAAAAAAAATATCTGGTACAAATAAAAATAAAATTATGACGATGAAAATTGCGGTAGACCGCGCCCTTAACTCACTGAAATTTCATGAAATAAAAATTTTCTGTGTTCCTTATTATTTGATAAAAATAATTGTAAGTCTTAAATAATTAATTCAACAAATAATAAATATAAATAAATGCTTGTATATGACAAAGAGATAGGGAGAGAGATATATGGAAATATATTGGTGGAGAGAGATAGGAAGAGAGACAGGGAGAGAGATACGGAGAGAGTAAGAAAAGAGAGTAAGAGTGTATGAGAGAGTATAAGAGAGAGATAATGAGAGAGAGAAAGAGAGTGAGAGAGAGAGTAAAAGACAGAGTAAGAGAGAGATAGAAAGAAAGAGAGAGAGAAAGAGAGAGAGAGAGAAAGAGAGAAAGTAATAGTTTGTGTATTTTTAAAGATATTTTCATGTGGTAAAAAAGTATTTTTAAATAAGTTTTCTGTGTTTGAAAGGGATTCATGCCTTCTCGTCTAATACAGGGTTGTGCTAGCTGCTATAGAAGATCCAAAAACACTTCAACCTTGAAAACTACTTATAAGTGTCATAATTAACTAATTATTTTCCAAGTATTCAATAATATTCCCAACCTGTACGACGGGATGAAAGAAACCGTAACCTTAATGATGTCGGTTGTGAATCGTCGTGTTACTCTTCTTCTAGATGTAGGCCTACGCATTACCGCTGTATATGCAGACTGAGGGGTTTCGGGTGTGACCGAATGACTACATTATGAAGACGGAAGTGAAACGGGAAACCGGCACCATACCTGCAACATAACCCTACATTGTCCTTTTGAAGATTTTCTGATCGAATGTAACGTCAAACAAATATCTCTGAGCCCCATTCATACATCAGCGTACAAGCACTTCGCTGTTTCGATCTACAGTAGTTGTAGGTAGAAAGTGCTAATTTCCCGTCATTATTTGGCGACAAGCTGGAATTCACTGGCCTGTTCTCACCCGAATACACTCCGTAACGTTATCATATCCGGGCCTTCGTATCTCTGCCCGCATTACATGATAGTGGTCATTTTACAGTTGGCCTTACATAATTAGTAATTACCTGAAGAACTATATCAGGCACACCATACAAACTACAGTCTAACAACAGAAGTCATATGGGCACGCAGTAGCTTAGAATCCATTATGCTGTCAGTTAAGAACGTGAAATATGCATGTATTTAGTTATAGAATGTTAACCAAGAAAATGCAAAGTGTAAAGAAGCAGATTTATTTTGTTTTTAAATGAATGTAACTATACAGAAGATGGGGGAGAGAGCAAGGGAGAAAGATAGATTGAAAGAGATAGGTGGAGAGAGATAGCAAGGGAGATAGGGAGAGATATATGGAGAAAGAGTAAAAGAGAGAAAGTAAGAGAAAGTAAGTGAGAAAGTAACAGAGAAATAGAGAAAGTAAAAGATTGTGTATTTTATAAGATATTTCCATGTGGAAAGAGGTATTTTTAAGTAAGTTCTCTGTGTTTGAAAGGGATTCATGCCTTCTCGTCTACATACAGGAAGAGATACTACTAAATATGAACTAGTGGTTACAATAACTGAAATACCAGTTAGTGATCAGATTCTCACTGATGAACCTGTAGAATTCACTGAAAATCAGTTAACAGTTATTTCTGTTCTAAGACATTAAATATCGTGCAATTAAAAAATTAATTTTGATACATAATAATACTTACGAATTTTTGTGAGACGGTAGAATGAAATAAACACCAACAACTGCTTATTTCATCTCGAAATTTTTCCTAAGCGTTAAAATAGAATTTTCATTAACTCTACCAAGAGTCAAGGCGCAAGAATTCTCATGATAAACGTAGTACATCACTGTATCCGGTCTTTATTACTTCACAAAATCGTGCATTCCCACGGTGAATTAAAAGCCCTATAAAAGTTAATGAAAAAATTTAGCAGTGCATGGAAGACGCATGTAAAATAATTTTTTTTCAACAACCGCTAATAACCAAATCACGTACTATATTTAACCCACAGAAAAATAATATATTCGAGTAGTTATTAACATAGCTTTCTAAGCGTCCTACTAGTTACTACAGTCAATGTTGAATATTCGTGTAATAAATATTTTTTCTTTTGCATTTCTGATAAATGTGATGTTCCAAACTTGTTCAGGGATACGCCGTAAGTAAACCCATGCTTTTTGCGTACACACAAAATATCAAACATATCGAGAACTTTTTGTTTTACGTATTCATTTTACCGTTAAATTAATCACTTAACAGGCACATTTTTATACATTTAGGTAACTTTGAAGCCACAGGAAATAGTAAAAAAAAATAAATAAATAAAAAATAAAAAAATAATGTTATTATAGGTATTTAGTGACCGCTAATACAATGAAACTGCTTTTTACTATGTTTCATTCACTGCAAAGGTCGTTACTGCGATTACATGAAAAGGAGAACAGTTTTTGAAACTTTACTTTAAGTTCCGGTAGCTGTGCCTAGCGCTGAAGACAATTGTAGAGACTAGACACATAAATGGCTTCTATTAATACCAACTATTATGTTAAATATCGTTAATTTCTTGTAACTTCGAATAACAGCAAACCAATATCGTTTTTATAGCAATACTTTTAACCATCAGTTGTCAGAATACGTATTTTGAAAATATCGGTAAATATTTTACGTTACGTACGACCGATTTCAAAATTAACTTTTAGAGAGGAGTCGAGCTCTCGCTGAAAAGGATGTCAAGGAAATTCACGAAGAGGAGGTAGGGATACTGTTTTAATCCACTCCTGTTTCTTTTTACTCTGTTACGCTCGCGTCCCTCAGTTGCCTTCTGGACCGCAGCAAAGCTCGCGAGTTAGGAGATGCGGCAGGGGATAAGAGAAAAGCCTTTGAATATCAATTATTCATTTTCGTTAGAAGCCTTCTGGCGCATTGGATGACCAAGACCTTTTCTCCTGCATCACACGTGCTCCCTGACGCAAGAATGGACTGAAAGGGCAGTGGGGAATGTAACACGTTAGCAATGCGGCAGGTACGGGTAAGAACGGATTAGTTAGACATTGAAATGAATGGGATTTCCACTGTAACAATGTGCATTGGGTAACACAATCTCCCGCATAAATATAAGAGAACTGCAAATTAAGCAACTTGCACCAACTACTAAGCGAAGCAACATCCGGTTCACGCGTGCGATGCGTATAACCTTCGTAATTAATTCAAAGGATTTTAAATCGTGTAGGAGGTTCAGTTACTCTTTTAATCCGAATCAGTGGCTACAATCACTGAAATACTAGTAAATAATCAGATTCTCAACCGATGCACCTGTAGAATTAATTGAAAATCAGTTAACAGGCAGGTAAAATTCACAGAAAATAAATGGAAATCCCTTTTAAATCAGTAGCATTTAGTCACTGAAACAATCAGGACGGTTTCACTAACTTTAATTTTTTTTTTGAAAAGACTGGAATTTCACCGAAGAGGTTTATTCCTCACTAATTCAAGTTTTAGAGTGTATAATGTGAGCATTTTTGCCCTGTTTAATTTCATTTTCAGAAAGTTCCTATCATTCCGCGGCATGTAAACATAAAAATTGCTGCGTGCTTTATTCGCATAGACCTGTACAATATTTACGCGTACATTCAACAATCTCGTAAAATACAGGATCTTTAGAGGTTCGACTGGCATATTTTGGGGGGCGTGTCCCTCAGAACATTGAGAATAAGAAACACAATATATAGGGAAATGAGTTACCCAGGTCCATTAATGAGTACAAGCGGGTAGCATGTCATAGCCTCTAAGCCCAGCGAATGATTTCCTTTCATATTGTAACGTATATAGGTAGCGTTGAGATAAACATGGGTGAATAATTAATTGAAAACAACAACCTATAACTAGAGACACGAACTTTTCGCGAAAAGAAATTTGCCTCATTTTGTGTCAGTGACTTGTGTGCACGTCTGCAGACTTGCTTCACGGTCAGAGATTGGATGTTTTGACATTCGTGTGTCGTGGGGTTTTACACGCAAATCACAGACGTGTGGTGTTACAGTAACCTTATTGTGATTGGTACAGTCAAATGAGAAACGTCACAGTTCAAAGG